>CAJVPT010003780.1:0-14590 GCA_910592055.1 Acaulospora colombiana
GTTGTTCTTTGCGTTTTTTCAGTTGTTACCATAAAAGGAAATTTTCAAAAAATTGGAATTTTCAGGAAAGAGTTTTTTTTTTTTTTTTTTGGTGGTTGTGTGATAACTATTTCTGTAATCCCTATCATATTGTATTATTCTTTTTTCATAAAGGCTGTGAGTGCAATTTGTTTGTTCTTTTAATTAATGCCTCTAACATTTATTGTATTGATCTTTCGGTTATTGACTATGTTGTTATCTGTATTTAAGGTATTTGCTATATTTGTTAATTCAGTTTGATGTTTAAGTATTGAATTGGATATGTTGTTGATTGATCTATCTATCCTTATTGAGATTTTCCCTGATATTTGTTCTATTATTTTATTGTAATGAACTGGATTCTAATGAGTTTGCTGGTTGTGAGAGTTTAAATAGGCTGATTGCTTCTTCTATCATGAAGCTCATTTTTTTAAATTGTTTTTGATATACTTTTTGTAATACTCTGATGTTCTGGATGTTGATGTTTGAGGTTGTTTCCACTGTAATCTTGTCTGTTACTAGGTTCTTCTCTAATTCTTTCATAAGTTTATTGATTCTTTCTAAGTATCTATTAGTAAACTTCTGTTCTAAGGTATTTATACTTTCATCCAGATCTTTAAGAAAGGCTTTTATTCTTTGAATTTTACTCTGTAAAGAAAAAAGTAGTTTATAAAGGTCTCCTTCTGTGGAGTAATTGTTAGTGTTGCCTTCATATTTGACAATATTTGTATAGCTTCTGGGATTGTTAGTTTAATTGAAATCTTTATGTCTACAATTTGCTAAAATTATGAATCTGGTTCTTGAAGAGGTCCTTGGATTATTAGGTCAGTTAGTATATTGTCTGGGTGGTGTAACTTCTGGTTTCTCTTGATTTAGAAAAAAGTTGTATTTTGATAAGCTGTATATAAAATGTTGTGGGCTATCCTGGCGAGTCTGTCACTAATCCGTAGTGCCTCGCATAACCCAGACTTCTCAAAAATACTCACAAATAACACAAAGAAGAGAATGCCTCCTATAAAGAACACTTAAGGAAGGTAGAGGTGTGGTGATTGACTTGGCCGAAAGTAAGTGTCTCTTTATTGCATTTTATTTTTTTGGTATATCACTAACTCTTATCTCTATTCTCAATGAGGGCTGTTTTTCTAATACATTCAGCTCTCTTCTCAAGGAGGGCTGTTTTTCTAACACATTCAGCTCTCTTCTCAAGAAGGGCTGTTTTTATAACACATTCAGCTCTGCCTTTTCAGCATACATTGGTAAGCTATTTATACTTTTTTAACTAACAATGAGCTATCTACTTTATAATCGGCTATACTAACCCTAAGCTTTACTAAACTTTCTATACTTTTTCAGATACACATAGTTCCCTTATCAGTACCTGAAGCTTATCTATAGTTTCTTACCTTGCAATACTCAATCTTTCATGCCAAACTTTCGGGTTTTTGGATTTTAGACCATTATGCGTAAATCACGTCACCCACGTGACTCATAACAGAAGCATAGTCTGGTTTTATAGTTGATCCATTGTGTCTGGATTTCTCTGATTATGGATGCTATTGTTTTTGCTGTTTGAAGGTCTTCCTATATATTGAAAATAAAGATGACAAGTCTTTTGATCTAGTTATTATTGTTTCAAAAGATATAACATGATTTTGCTTTTATGCTAGTGATGATTACTGCCAGATCTAAGGCTGCAGTGTTGAGGATAATTGATAAATATTGTGCTGAAACACTTTCTTTCCTATTTGATTTTATATATTCTATAGAAGAGAAATATTCTGCAGGAATAATAACCACGTCTGATTGATTATTCCTGACTGATTTCCACATAGTCTGACATATTTGTAAAAGTGATATTGATTAATTGGAAGAGGTTTGCTCTTTGTATAATTATATAATCAATACTGATTTGATTATCAAAAAACTCTGCTAGATCTGTTTTGATAAAATGTTATGGAATATCCCATACTCTGATAGTTCAGGACTTGTTTTCTTGTAATTCTAAATGGGTGAACCTTCTGAGTTTGGCAAATTAATTGTCTGTAATGTTGATCTTATATGCCTTGTGTAAGTCTTTCTGATTGTCAAAAATGGTTGTGATTTTTGGATAACCGGTCGAAAATTCATAGCACACATGTTTCAGAGAGTGCAGCACACTATTTTTTACTTGATAAGTTTAATTTTCTTATTCTGTGATTGTCCTGGAACTAGGTCTGGATCAATTGAACTTTTTTAAGTCTTTTGGTTTGTGAGTAAGCTATGTCTTTAAATGATCCTTGTGCATTTCCTTGAATCTTCTTTTTATAACTGAAAGCTATTGCTGTAGGCTATCCTGGCAAGTGCGTCACTAATCTGTAGCATCTCGCATAACCCAGACTTCTCAAGAATATTCACAAATGACACAAGGAAGAGAACACCTTCTATAAAGAACACTTAGGAAAGGCAGAGATAGATAATTGACTTGGCCGAAGGTAAATGTCTCTTTATTGCATTCTGTTTCTTTGGTATATCACTAACTCTTATCTCTATTCTCAATGAGGGCTGTTTTTCCTAATACATTCAACTTTGCCTTTTTAGCATATATTGGTAAGCTATTTATACTTTTCTATCTAACAATGGCTATCTACTTTATAATCGGTCATACTAGCTCTAAGCTTTGCTAAACTTTCTATACTTTTCAAATACACATAATTCCCTTATCAGTACCCGAGCCTTATCTATAGTTTCTTACTTGGCGACACTCAATCTTTTATGCAAGACTTTTGGATTTTTGGATTATAGATCATTATACACAAATCGCATCACCCACGTGACCCATAACACTGTTTAGTGATATTTAGAGAGAAATTTTAACCAGTTACATAGAAAAGTTAGAGGTGCTGATAGTGGTAAGAGTGATAGGAGTTGATGGTCTTGTTTGCTTTTCTGCCTTTACTGGTTCTATTATTTGAATTGTAATCTCAATTTCTATCTCACAGTCTGATTCGAGAGTTGCTATCTTCTCCTTTCCTTTCTCTGCTACTCTTCCTGATGTCTTCTTTTGAATCACAGATCTTATGCTGAGTGGAGTGTGTCTGAGCTAAGCAGTGAGAGTTGTTGTCTTAGGTTTTATAATTTTTTTATTGTTTCTTGTCATTCTATTTTTGTTGTAATCCAGTATTGTTTATTTGTTGACACTTTAGATTTCTAGGGAGGTGGACATATTTTTCTTACTATAGCTACTTGGTAACAATGTACGAATTAATTTTTATATAATTGCCTAATAAGGAAATTTTTAGCAGTTTGAAATTTTTTAGGAAAGAGTTTTTTTCCCAGATATGGCTTTTTTAAAGAAACAAAAATTCAAAGTTATCAGAATCTATTTTCCAATATAATATAATAATAAAAAGTGACAAGTAATTATAAATAAACTCAGCAATAGACTAATGAAACCATATGAAAGAACTGGTATCTACTAGTGCTTAGAAATATAAATAGTATATCCAATTCTACCTGGAATAGAGATAACATAGCAAGAAATACATATCAATATTAACAAATTCTCAGAATCTCAAATTAAACTTCTTTTAGACTATAATTTAAAAGATAGTTATAGATACCATATCTTATCCAGAAGAGAATTCTCATGAAACTGCAATAATTTTACAATAGAATTGATTAGATATAGATAAACATATAGGCAACTGGCAAAGTAGAAAAGTCTATACCAGAAAATCTCTTTGTTCTTCAATTTTCAGCAATTACAAGCTAGTTATAGGTAAAATCGAGTAAGACATATTAATTTAAAAAAGAAGTTCATCTATTATAAGCCAAATAATAATGCAATTGATCTTAAGCAAATAATGAACAATGGAAAAAATTCTCACAAGAAGTTGAAAAGGCAGTAAGTCAACGAAATACCAAAGCAAACTCAATTAATAAATAATAAAATATTTTATAAAACAATATTTTCAGGGTATCAAAACTTTACATTCTTAGAAAAAAACAATAACAAAAAAAAAAAAATCTAAAAAGAGAACAAAATAGTAAATAAATCCCTTCTATATATACAACTTTGTAATAATCAGATCAAATTAATAGTTTTGCAAAATAAAACATCTTTAGAACCATCTAAGTTCCTTCAAGAAAAATTTAACAATATTCAGTAACAGTTAGAAAAACTCAAAAAAGAATATTCAAAAGATTATATATCATACTGACTTATATATATACAATACAAAAAATGATAAGTGTGTATAAAATAATATCCCAAGTAATATTATAAAAAAAAAATAAAATCAAGTTATTAAACAGAGAATAGCTATCAAATAAATCTTTTTGATAACAAACAAAAGGAAATAATAAACAACATTATGGACAGATCAAAGAAATCTATAATTCTTGATAGAAAAATCATAGAAAAAGAAGAGGAAATAACTATTACTACAGAGACAAAAGAAATTAAGTCTATAATTAGACAGTACCTTAAAGCTTGAATCTCAGCTAGAAATATTAAATCTCTAATCAACTATCCAATATAGAAAGAGAAATATAGATTAAAAGATAGTATTAATCCTAGATAATATAATAGAATAATATTAGAAATAATCAAGGAGAAGCCAAGAATTACAATTAAAGAGAGAAATATAGAATTAGCTTTGAAAAGAAATCAAATTTTATATATAGTATATAAAAAATTAGGGGAACAGGCTATAGAAGAAATCAAAAATCTCTTTAATCAGATCATTAGAGAAGGTGTCATACCTAGGAAGTGGAGTAAAGAAACAATCTATTCAATATTCAAATTAAAGAAATGGTAGAACAATATTGATATTATAAGACCAATCACCCTTTTGGGCACTGATAAGAAAATATTTATCAAAATTCTTATAGGCAGACTGGCATTTTATCTTACTGAAAATAATATTCAATCAAAATTGAACTAGTACTCCTAGGCTATAGTATACAGGAATCCATTTATATCATACAGATTGATCAGTGAGTCTATTGTTAATGATTAAAAGCTCATATAATCTATAGATAGAAGAGTCTATCCTTTTATTATACACACAAAAATACAATAACAGAGACATAAAAAAATTTGAATAAGTCTTAAGATAATTTTTTTTAAACTACATATAATCTTACTATTATAAAAATCTATTTAAAAAATTGTCTTAAGATTCATCATTTTTATTAAGTCATTGGAAAAAGTTACATTTATATCTTTTTATATGTAGAATTATTATTCTATATAATCAAAAAAAAAAAAACTCTTTTTAAAATTTTCAAACTAATAAAAATTTCATTATTAGACAAAAAAATTTGCTTTAACTATAAAGTATTATTTTCTTTATAAAATAATATTCACAAGGCAACTAAGAAATTTATAAAAAATATGATACCAAAATATAACATTGATAGAATCAGCAAAAACAATAATAGGGTCTTGAAAGTTAAAATGGCAACAATTGCCTCTCAAATTAAATACATCCCCTTCAGAATCAGAATAGTACTTTCAAAAGAGACAGTGAATAAAGAAAAGAGCTGAGAGAACTCAATTGAACATTTAAAAGAGATGGAGATAGAAAAAGAAAAACAGACTATAGAGGCAAAGAAAAATCAATAGGATAGATTACAAAACTATTAGAGGATCTCGTACATAGTAGAGCAAACTCCTCCACCATAGTTTAAGAATCAGAAGAGAGAAGTAATCAAGAAATGTAAGCATAAAAGAAATAGATAAATATCATTAATCAGATCAAATACAACTACAGCAATCAAGAAAATGCAAATAAAAGACAAATCAATTCATCAAACCCCAATAGCAATAAGAGGCACTCATGTCCAGAAAAGCCTTCTTTGATTCAGAATAGATATCAAATTAAATACCTAAGGAAAAGATAGATTTTATTAAGTAGAAAATGGAACATCTTCTCTATCTGAAATATGTAAGATATAAATATTCAATCTGAAAATTACAGATCATTACCATATTTAACAATTCCAATAATGTACAAAGGATATATGAGATAAACATCACAAATAATAAAAATGACAAATTTAGAAAAATTATCCCCTTAATATCTCAAGAAAGTGACTCATGCATAATCTGAATATAAAATACTTCTCTTCATTTTATCAAAACTAATCTTGTAGAATTTTTTGATCATAAATTAACATTGATTATATAACACTATATATAGTAGATTCCTTTCAAACAGTGAATATCCTTTTCTTCAACATATTAGATTACATAAAAATCAGTTGGGACTAGGCACTCACCAAAGGCTTCTACTTATGTATAATATTCTTTTACTACAAAATATACGAGATCAAAAAACAAAGAGAGTATCACAGCTCCACACTCACAAAACTACTATTAGATATAACAACAACAAACCTAATAGTCATAATTATTAGCACAAAAGCAAAGTCAGTCTATATCCCTTATAAAATACAACTAGGCCAAAAGATTTACTATCTTTATTTTCCAGATCAGAATAAAACTGGTGGAAGCCAAATTATTAGCTCTTGTAATCAAAAAAATATAAACACAATGGATTCACCATGAAACTAAATTGCGTCATATTTGCAGCTCACTAGAACACAATATAAGTATATGCTCTGATAGATCAAAGACTTTTCCTCTAAGATAATATATTAATAGATTCAACAACATGTGACTTCCTACTTAACATTTCAACAATGCACACTATAACTTTCATAATAACAGAATATATAAAACCAATAACAATCCTAGAGTTAGCAAATATTCTCAAATATGGGTATATCCCCAAAGTCAACCAATATGAGGAAGATATCTGAATAATCCTAGCTTTAATTCAAAAAGATATCAAGAAAATAAAAAGCATCCTTAAAAATCTAAATGAGAGAGTAGATGCCTTAGAACAAGAATATATCAACAGGTACTTCAAAAGTATTGACAAACTTATGGAGGAGTTAGAGGAGAACACAACCAATAGTGAAGTGAAGTAAACAGTAAAGAATTCAAGATATCAAGAAAACTCAAAAAATATATCAGCAACAACTCAACAAAATGAGCACAACAATGGAAAAGGCAATTAAGCTTTTTAAACTCTCACAACTGACAGGCCCATCTATCACAATCTTATCCAATAATATAATTCATATCAACATAGTAATTCCTTAAAGAAAGAAAGCAACAAATGCAAACTATAAACAGAATACTGTGCAGAGAAAAAATAGGAAATTATTATTACTACCAAAACCAATAAAAACACACATCAGATTAAATACTAGAAGTAGCAAGAATATTATTTAATAACTTTGGGGGATTTTGAATAAAAGATCAGACATGGGGTATATATAGGAATACATAAGGATATTGCAATCAAATTTTCAGGAAACAAGAGATAACAAGTAGGGCTATAGCAATAGATATGGCTTTCTCAGGCAAATACAAACTAAGAGTAATAGGGATATACCTTTCACTAGGGAACAGCAACAAAAAAGATAGAAAAAGCTAGAACACAACATCCAGCAATAGATGATACAAGCAATAAAGTCAGAACTGCATATAGTTATATAAGAAGACTTTAACATCACACTGTCCTATGTTGACAAATTGCACAAGCAAAAAAAAACAAACAATTATTAGCTAGAATCAGAGCTTCTAGAATGGATAATTGTATATAATTTTGAGGAAATATTTAGGACACATAACCCAATACAAACAGCATATACATAAAGTAATGGAAGAGAGATACATAGTAGAATTGATCAGATTTAATACCATTTGCAAAGTACTTGACAATCAAGAAATTCACAAATAGTAGACCACTCTGATTTGAAGTAATCATAGAATAATAATAATAACTGTTGAAATAGATATATAGAAATTAGACTGGTAAAAGAATTAGAAAATCAATACATGCAATCATCTCTACAACTGATACTAAATCAACAACAAATAATGAGAGAAATCCAGTAATACAATTAAATAGAAAATACAAAGGAGGGATATAACATAACAAGAGAATATAGACAATCAATAACATAGCTTCAAACAATTCATTCTAGTAGTAGTAAGCAAACACATAAAGAAACTAAAGTCCTGAAAAAGGAGCAGAAACATAGAAAAGTCCTGAACAATATATAGAAAGATTATTAGCATCCAAAGACTGCCAGAAATGCTACAAAGATATATAGATATATTAAATAAGAAAACTAAGAAATTGATCAAGACATAACTTTCCAAAGTCTAGAAAAATTTTATAGAACTAGTCACAGAACTAGAGAAAGGGCAAATATAACATTTACAAAGATATTAGATTTATTGGAAAAAAGCCTGCAAGGAATATATAATACAATACAAAATAATAGTCAAAATAATAATCAGGTCCTAGTGGAATAAAGTAATATAACAACATATAAAAAAAAAATAACAATAGCTACAGTATAACAAAAAATAATGATAAATAGTATTATAGAGAGATCCAATAGTTATATAATAATGGATAAACTTATTGTGAAAGAAGATAAACATATAAAAATAATTATAGATCCAGAAGAAATTAAAAAGGAAGGTCTTAGAACACTTTGAAACATGGATTTATCTCAAAAAAACCATACTAGTAGACAGCTCTTCCAGATAGACTAGGCAGTATATACCAAAAAAGAAGATTTTAGACAGTTGGTATGACAAACTGACAGAACTGATTACTATGCAAGAATTGAGAAAAGTGATAAAAGATTGAAGTTTCAAATCAGCATCAGATCCAGACAATATATTATATTTGGTTAACAAACATCTTGGACTGAAAGTACTAACTTGGCTTACTAATCTGTACAATAGAATTCTATTACAAGAAGTGATACTAAGAGAATGAAGCATAGGATATATATATTCCATATTGAAATCTATAGACTGGAACAATAGAATCAGAATTATTAAACCTATTATACTATTAATTGTGAAAGGGGGATTTTTATCAAAATCATTAGCAACTACCTTTCACATATCTGCAAAGAACACAATATTCTCAATAAACTAAATTGGTTAATACTTCTTAGTAGTAATATATAAACTTTTATACATATAATTAGCCTTTATATAGAACAAGCACATAGAGAAAAAAAAAAACTCTGGATCCTAAACCAAGACATGATAAAAGTATATTATTCAGTCAATACAAAAATGCTAGAACAGGTCATAAAATACATAAAAATATTACAAAAATCAATAAATATTATATGAGCACTTCTTAAGAAAAGAGAAAACAAAGTCATCACTACATATTATTTGAGTTCAAGTTATAAGATTCTAGTAATATTGATCAAGAAGATACAATCTCACCTCTTCTATAGTACATCTTTTATAACCCCTCCTGGCAGAGATCAAATCATCAAGTGAAAGATATAGATACTTAACAAAGCTCAAAGAGGATATTGATATGCTATACAGAAAAAAATATCTTGATATCAAAGCTAATACATATATAGATGATATTACATGGCTTGCAGATAATCCAGAAGAGATACAAATGATTCTAGATACAGTTTCAGAATTTTCCAACATCAATGACATCAATATCAATTCAGCAAAATCATAACTGATCATCATCAATAGGCAACCAAAAGACTTTGAGTAAAATTTTATTCTTAAAGGGGAACTATAAAAGGCAGCAGACTAGGTATATCAATTAAGATGCTAGATATATAGTTCAATAGTTCAGGAAAAAAAGATCATTAAAAACAACTCATAGTTGAAAAAGTAATGAAAATATGCAAACTAATAGGATGGATGGTAACTACTGACAAATAAATGAGATATATTTTAAATCAAATACTCATATTAAGTATAGAATATCTTCTCAATAACATACTTCCTGAAAGCACATACAACTCCTTGATGGAAAAAATTGCAACAAGATACAAACACAAGTGTGGTTTTGCCAAAACCTTTTTCAATATTCTTCTATATAACTATGTTGAACATACTGTAACATAAACTACATATAGAATAAACAAATGCAATTAAATATAAGAAACTAGATAGAAAGAATGAAAAATAAGTACATGCTAAGGTAAATATCTAGGATGGGACTCCAAAATATATAGAACCTTTTTTGATCAACCAATGTAATAACAATGTATTATATCCAACCTTTTCTTAAAGCAGAATAGAATTTAGATCATAATATCCTATGGATACTAAGAAAACATAGCTTTCAGTTCTGGTTCAATTCAAAATTCACAATTTCTTAAGAAATAAGGAAGATAGATAATACAATTTAAGAGATAATTTCTACAAACCCTAGTGGAGGCAAAGAAATCAAGTTCCTAATATTATCACAAAGTATTAAAACTAGGCTAAACCAGTATAAAAAATATAATACATAGGAATTTGACGACATTTGTGTTTCTGAACATATCAGCTCAAAGGATTGGACTGGATAGATTAAGAACAAGGCAATCAAAGCAAGAATCAGCCAACTCCAGCAGAACATGGAAGGATAACATAGAGTCAAAGTCACAATAAACACGAGCTATTATAATAAGTTCCATATCATCACCTTTCAGATTGAAAACCTCAAATCAGGAGAGGGAACAGAAAGTGTATCCTTCAAGATTTTACACAGAACAATGCATAATGAGGTAGAATTAAATGCAGTCATAGTTGCACTTACCTCCTTTCCATCTGAAACTGAGATATTTCTATACACAAATAGCCAAATGATAACCATAGCATTCAAAATCTCTAGAAACAAAAGTAAGATCACAGACTCATCGAACACACAAAAGATCTTGTCACACTCAAGAACATGAAGATTCAAGTTGAAAAAATTAGAAGGGGTAGTATTCAGACTTACATCAAGATGTATGTTGAGACCAAGTAAGCAAAATTCAAATGATAAACTACATGTCTAGATATAACACCACCAACAGAAACATACTGGATTTAGTATACAAGGGCATGATTACCAAGTTTAACAGTAGGGAAGTGGTACACAATCACAGCAAGAATAAATAGATTGCAGAGTATTGCTATTTAGAGAAGAATCAAAATCTTATTTAACTTAACAATAAAATTAATTGGAAAGCAACAACTAATTATTTACAGTTCAGAAAGATAACTGTGGGATCAATAGATATAGATGATCACCAATGAAGGACCTTCAAACTGAAGTCCTGAGCACAAGAACTATCAACTATGGCCAAGCTTAACACTAGAAGAAGGGACTTATACAGGTCCAATAGATGCATTAGATGTAATGCAGTGAGAGAGAACCAAATACACATATATATATAAAGGAAATGAACTGGATTTCAATATATTCATATTAGAGTTAATGTCAACCTACCTCCAAAGTAGGAAAAAATGAAGTAAATACTGGATTCAAAAAAGGATTACTAAGGTCAAAAGGAAGGAACTTAACTCTTGGACCATAATGATATCTAGAAATCTAATTCCCAAAAACATTATAAGACTAGTCCATGACTGGGCTAGGATTTTTTTAAAAAAAGCCAAGCTCACTCTCCTAGGATACTTTGAAAAAATATAGAACCTTGTAAGGAAAATTTGAATACAATGATGTGAGATAATAGAAGAATAGGAAATTTCTCATGGGATCATGAAGATGGAAAAAAAAATAAGGGGCAGATGGAACCAAAACATGCAGAATACTCATCCAGGGAAACCAGCAAACACAATCAGTTTAGACTAGAAGAAAACCAAAACCTTTAATTTCTTTTCTCATAAAAACCTAAGAAAAATGGTGCTAACTCAACCTAGACAAGTTAGTTTTCTAAAAGGAAGGCAACAGGTTATGGAGGTCCTTTGAAGATCTGAATCAAAAGGTATCTTTTATAATTATTTCAATATATATATTAGTATAGTTTCAATTTCTAGTTAGCTTTGAAACAGATAGGACAATGTAATATTTGATTAAAAGCTAAATAAAAACCAATTGGAAGTTGAGCCCAAAAAAAAAAAATTAAGAGATAATTTCAGAACCCAGAAACACAATATAATGTTCATTGAACAAATAATAAATTTTATAGGAATATGAACATTATACTGGAGAAAACTGGATACTATAAATAAAGCAAGGAAAAGAGGCAGTTCAAATTAGTATGAGAACCTCATAGTAAGCTTTATAAGCATAGCAAGAGTATAAGATAAAATAGAAAATGAGACCCATAACTATTCAATATTCAATTAAGATAGACCACTGACAAAGATCGATACTTTAGATAAAGATGGTTTCCTAAAGGAGGAGATAAGAACAAAAGTCAAATGTCTCTTACTAGAAAACATTAAAATTTTTAAATAATTAATTATAAAAAACTATTCACATTTGTTTTCTATTATCCAAATAATTGATTTATAGCATTTTCTAACCTTTGTTCATATTAAAGTGAAAGTTATAAATTTTGTTCCTCAAAAAGGAAAATAAGTGATCTATAAAATTTTATATGCTAAATACTTTAGGGACCCATCATTACCTACAGATTATACTGGGAATTATACTCAAACAAGATAAAATAGTTATAGTGTTATGGGCTAACTCAGCAAGTCCGTCACTAATCTGTAGCACCTCACATAATCCAGGCGTCTCACAAATGCTTACAAAAAAGAGAATACATCCTATAAAGAACATTTAAAGAAGGCAGAGGTATGGTAATTAACTTGGCCAAAGGTAAGTGTCTCTTTATTGCGTTCTGTTTCTTTGATATATTACTAACTTTTATCTCTATTCTCAGTGAGGACTGTTTTCCTAACACATTCAGATCTACCTTTTCAATATACATTGATAAACTATTTATACTTTTTTAACTAATAATGAGCTATCTATTTTATAATCAGCTATACTAACTCTAAGCTTTGCTAAACTTTCCATATTTTTTCAGATATACATAGTTCCCTTATCAGTATTCGAACCTTATCTATAGTTTTTTACCTTGTAACACTCAATTTTTCATGTCAGACTTTTGGGTTTTTGGATTATAGACTGTTATATATAAATTGTATTACCCACGTGATCCATAACAATAGATAGAAAGAAATGTAACAACAGCTCTAATACAGTGGTATTTATATCCTATACAAGGATAGGAGAACAATTATCTCTAGAAATATGAAAAAAATATGATCTCAATGAGGAGAATAATACATAATCAGGATCATGCACTTTCACAACCAAAAAACAATATACAATTCAAATCCTAATAGTGCAGTTATACATCTCAATAAAGAAAAACAAGAACAAGATCAATATTATACTGTATTACAGAATCTCTCCAAAATCTATTGCTAAGGAACTGAAGGACCTTACCAAATTTCCACAGGTAGAGAAATCTTGTATGCAGTTCAATATTAACAACAATAACTAGAAAACAATCAATAACAATGAAATCTTCAATCTCAATAAAATAGAACTGGACATCCTAATCACAATACAAGGATGAATAAGAAAATGCAAACATATTACAATCTATATAAATAAGTCAGTATCAAGTCATAAAAACTGCCTATATATAGGTTTTGATTGGATCATTAAAGAAAAAACAGGAATAGAACACACCTTTTAATAACAGACTCAACTTTATGTCAGCTTAATCAGAGCAGAAACAATGACTATAATAATAATAATAAGCACTTTCAACAGGAACATTATAGCACAGCTATACACAGATAGTCAAATGAGAATAACAAACTTAATAGAGATTATAGATCACAAAAGACTCAAAAAAATTAAGAAACTCAACTAAGCAATAACTAATATCCTTAACTATATCAGGAAATAATAGAACCTGCATATAACATTATATAAAGTAAAGACATATACTAGTATTCTCTTTAACAAAGAAGTAAATATATTAGTCAGAATTAATCTCATTCATAATACATAAAACCCAATCAAAGATTATAAAGGAATAATACCAGAATTTCTCCTTAATAGAAATAATTTGGGACACAATAACAATAGACATTCTAGAAAAAAACTTAGCAAAACAAGTCAGCAAAGCCATTAGACTAACCAAGTGAAAACTGTTCAATAGAATATGAAACATCTTTACTGATGAGGATTTCAGAGATATATACTGGCAACATACTTTCAATATATTATACCTATCCAAAATAAATGAATATAGCACATCAGGCCAAGATCACTATATATGAAAGTTTAGCTTCAATCTGTGATATAAAGAGCCTTCAACCTTGCACAAACTATATAGTAAACTCTTCATAATTTATAAAGATGAAAAGAGCACCAAATGTAGAACAATAAAAGATATGATACATTCTTTCTTATATAAAAACAATATAGAAACTCTAAAGAGAAACTTTTGTAGGATTCTAATTAAATATGTATTATAATAGGTCACAAAAAAAACTTTAAAGATAATATATATAGATGAATCCAATTGGATAGTCTCAGGAAGCTTAAGCTTCTCATAAAGAGGCAGTTCTAAAAGAAATACTTGAAATACTTGAAATAATCTTAACAAACAGAAAGATTATAACCAAACCCAATCAAAGATTATAAAGGAATAATACCAGAATTTCTCCTTAATAGAAATAATTTGGGACACAATAACAATA
>CAJVPT010003781.1:0-14586 GCA_910592055.1 Acaulospora colombiana
CTTGGTTTGAAAGATATGTTGTTTTTCCTTGTGTGTTTGACCAGGTTTGTTTTTTCCAAAAAATTGTCAAAAAAGAAATTTTTAGAAAAAACGAGGATCAGCGGAAAGAGTTTTTTTTTTTTATCTTAATTTGATTCTAAATTTTGGAGTAACATAAAATCAATATAGTTTTCATTAAAAATAATTAGTCAATACAAAATACATTGATAGTAGAATATAAATAAGCTTCTACTGATTATAATATATATATTATTAATATTATTGATAAAAGAAAAAGTTGATTGACTCTATAATTCTCACTTTTCTTCTAATTGAATTTATCCAATTTTAAGATTATAAGGCTAATAATATTTGAGTAATATATTTTCAAGTTATTATTTTTTTTAAATAAAATCTTTTTATTTTTACTACTTAGGTTGATGAAACTTTTAAGATTAACTTTTTCTAATCTGATAAAGATTAAGACAATAAGTTTTTAGGCAGAATATATTAAAAAACCTTAAATAACCAATGTAAAATATAAAAGTTTGAATCAAAGAGGTATAATCTGAAAGATAGCAAATAAGAATCTATTAAGACATGAGTTCTCTATATAGTCAGGAAAAAAAAAACATTCCAAAGGAATCTATCTTATTAAAAAAAAATTCAAAAAGTTGAATCTTTTAAAGAAATTGGATTTTATTTTTTTTTATTTTTATTTTCTTGTACATATATTTACATATTTTTATATATACTTATTCTTTTTTCATATTTTCTTTTCTTATATAGTTTTCTATTATCTATTGGTTTGGAGAATATATACCTAAATATGGGTTTCTAAAGGGGGAGACAAGGATATAAATCAAATGTCCCTTACTAGAAAACATTAAAATTTATAAATTAATAACTATAAAAAAACTACCCACAATTGTTCTCTATTATCTAAATCATTGATTTATACCATTTTCTGACTTTTGTTCCTATTAAAGTAAAGAGTCATAAATTTTGTTCCTCAAAAAAGAACATAAGTGATCTATAAAATTTTATATGTTAAATACTTTAGGGATTCATCATTATATATACTGTAAATCACTGTATACATATTCCAGGTATTAATCAATTTACTCCATGATAAATTGATTAGTACCCAGGGGGTATTCTACTAGAAGGGGGATAATATAAATGGTGAGATATTTAGTGTCTTATTATCATTTGACGTATCTCTCACTTGTCTATTCATATTGTAATTTTATTGATTCTAGCTTAATATATCTGGGTAATAATTATTTATTGAGTAACAATTTTCTTGAATACTATTGGATATTATTTAAGGGGGGGTATTACTTTAGGGGGGTATTGTATACAGTGGTTTATAGTAGTAATAATAAACTATTGATATTGATGATAAAAATTAAGAAGATATTTACTCAAAATCTCTATTGAAATAAAATATTATTTCTAAGATTAAACTTAGAAGTTTTTATATTTAAAGCAAGTTTGTTAAATATTATATAAATGTTTAGTTATGGTATTTTTTATTCTGCTTTAATAAATATATATTTTGTTTTTTTAAAAATTAATAAACTACTATTTGATCTAACTATAGGTAATTATATAAAAAAAATTAATATTATTATATATAGTAGTTTTATCATAATTCTATTATTAATTTTATCAATTATTATTAAAAACATAATAATTTAATTATAATTTTATCTTTTGAAGTTTTTAAAATATAATTTTATTATATTGTATATATAAGTAATACAGTTTGGTACAAAAGTTTTTGGACTAATATTGCTTTGTAATTTTTATTCATAATTTGATAACCAATAAATAAAATAAAATAAAAATTTATATTTATATTGTTTAAAATATAGAAAATAAAAATTTATATTTATATTGTTTAAAATATAGAAAATAAAATTATTTAAAAAATTTTTTTAAAATATTTTAAAAAAATTATAAGTATTCAATTTGAAAATAAAGAATCAATTTTTTATAATATCAATATTTCTGTTATATATTATAAATAAAAAAATTTATTAAAATTATTTTAATGAATAGATTTATTAAATAAAAACAAATAATTTAATAAAATAAATTTTTTATAATTTTTTTATCAACAAAAATTTTTTTATTAACTATAAATTAAATCAAATAGTTAATGATTTTTAAAATTTTATATAGATATCATAGTAAAATCAAAATTTTTTAAAATTTTAAATAATTTTTAAAATTAATTTTATATAATAAAAAAATTATTTAATTGTAAAAAAATTATTTGCATTTAGTGGAAAATTTTTTTATTATTTTTTTATAAATTAAAAATTTTTTCTTGATTTTATAAATAATATTTTATAAAAATCTATCATAGTAAAAATTGTATTTTTTACTATTTTTTATATATAAATTTTATATATAAAATTTATCAATAAAATGATATCTATTGTTTTTTTTTACTTCAAATTAATATTTTATAATAAATTATTGATCAATAATTGATAAAACTTTAAATATATAATTTTTTTTTTTAATGCTGACTTAGTCTTACTTTATTTGAATTAAGTAGAAATGTACATATTGTTTATGCTATGACTACTTATATTGATCAAATTAGTTCAATAGTAAACTCACCTCATGATTTATTGCCACACTAGTAGAAGCTAACCAGCCAAGGCTGGGCTGGTGCTGTATAAAATAGTGAATATGTGGAAGAAGTGTATAATGTTTTTTATGTATTTTCCTATATAATTATTTATCAGGTCTATATATTGACTTTTTATATGGTTTTCAAATATATTGCACTGTGTGCTTTTCTGTAGAGTGTTATATCTGGCTATTCTTTCGATTTTTCATATAATACCTTGTAGTTTTTTCTATTTCTAAAATTTTTTATATTTTTGAATCCAGATATTGTAGAGATATTCACTAGTTTCTTGTCTGATTTCCTTTATACATTTGTGTTTTTGTTATTTGTTTGGTATTAGGTTGTATGTTTCTTCAAGTATAACTCCTTTGATGATGCATTTAAGATATTCAGTGTACTTCAGGGAGTTATTAATTTGTATTTCTGTATTTTTTATCTCACTATATTGTCTGACTTTGTCAACAATTGTATTTCTTATATGATCTTCCATTCTCTGTCATTGACCTGGACACATGAAAGAATGTATGTTTGTCTCTTTGGATCTGTAGAATATACATCTATCATCTTTGTATAGATTTGATAGTCTCTGATGAAGTTTTGTTTTTGTTGGAAGTTCTTCATTTTATAGACATAAGTTAAATCTCCTTTGTTGTTGATCTATCCCATTGGTATGTTATTCACTCATTCTAGTTAATTGTAGATTTGTCAATATTATGTGCCAGTATATGTGTTTGATGATCTGATTATCAAATTCAATTCTTGTTCTATTCAACAGTATCCATCTGGCAAGGTGTATTGCCTTGATCAGTTCTTTGGCCATAGTTTTGATGAAAACTTCGAGTATATTATTGTTCTATTGAGGTAGTAGCATGAATTGTGAGTTTTTTGTAAGGTAGATACTGATTGTTTTGTGTTTTGGTATTATATCTTGATTTATAACTATTTTGACCAGTTTGTCTGCTTGTTTATTGTATTTGTTACTTGTGTGAGCCTTGACTTTGATAAGATCAATCTTCAAATATTTACCAATGATTATATCTTTGAGTGATTGAAGAATCCCCAAATTTTTTTGTTTTCGTAGATTGTGTATATGGTTTTTCCTCATTACTTTTTAAATACTGTTGATTGCTGATTGGTTGTTTATATGTATATTAACTCTGCTATATAAGGAGAGTGTGCTGATTGCTATATGTATGGCTATCAATTCTGCTCTAGTCAATGAGGTGAAGTTTTTTATCTGTTCTTAGAATTGAAATTCTTGATTATTTCTGATTATTATTATCCATTCAAAACCTATGTAATCTTGGTTGCAGTAAAATAATATGGATCTATTTGTGTATATCTCAAAGTTGATTTCATTCTGTATTTGCTTTGTATTGTAGTTAGTTCTTTGAGAATAAGAGGTGTTGCAACCAATATCTTCCTAATCTGTTTAGATATCTTGTTCTCAGTAGTTATTTGTACTTCTATCATGTAGTTTGTTGGTCTATGTTCCTGTTCTATAAGTATTGTCAAAATTGAGTTTGGTGAAGCTCTGCTTCTGAACATGTTGTCTTCTTTCATAATATTAGGTCGTGTTAAGATTTTCTTTCATTGTACTGGAATTGTTACTGTATTCTGTTTGCTAGCTGTGAAAATACATATGAAGTTGAATTGAGTCTGTTGATTTATATTGCATTCTATACATTCATTAGAAGAGATTCGCTAGGTGTCTGTGTGTAGTACCTATAGACTATTGAGTTATTATCTATTTTCTTTTGTTTTTTGCCAATGATTAGTTCGGTGTTCTTTTCCATTGCTATCCAATGTGGTTTTGTTGTCTGTGTGTCTATTGTTGGTATGTATTGCTGAAAACAGTTGATTTGCTCTTGTTATTTGTCAGTTATCCATATTTGCAGTTTGTATTATAGCATAAAGAACCATGATGGAGTGGGGCCTAATATTGATTTTCGATGAATTTTTATAATTTGACACCAGAGTAGCTTTTCTCTCTATTACTGTTGAGAAGTTGTCCTGTGAAGAGAATGTTGTGTTTCTTTAGATTAAGTTAAATTCTTCTATAAAATTCTGGATCTGTTATTTCTTTGATAGTGGTATTTACTATTTTTATGGTCTTGAAATTGCCTTCTTGAACTTTATGGAAGATAAAACCATATGTTCTAACCATCAAGATTATGTTATATATGAAATTTCTTTCTGGATCTAGAAAAGGAGCTTGTATATAGTTATATATTTCTTTGATTGATCAAAACATATTTTGTATTTCTTGTAAATAGTGATATGTTATATCTCCTATAATGTTGTTTTGGTTTACTCTGGCATACTAGTTATTGGTATGTAGTTATACTTGTCTATCCCATATGTGCATTATATTGTATTCGTGTTTGTTATAAAGTATACTATGGGGTACTGTGTTGGCAAGTCCTATTTTGTATTTGAATGTTGTTGTCAGTTTGCTTATTAACTGATTGCAGGTTTGTCTGATTAGAACTATATTATTGTATAGGTATTCTATACTGGGCATCAGAACATGATTGATTATGTATTGTGCTTATTTGTCAATGATTCTTTTCCTTTTAATTAATGTGCTACCTTCTATTTTATTAGGAATTTTTGATAATCTTTATGTTCTAAGCTGTCGTGCCATATTCCTAGGATTCTGACTGATATGTTAAGAGTGCATCCTCGTATTTTTTGATTGTTCATCAATACTCTTTGTTCCAAGTCTTCCTTTATACTGTTGATGATGATCAGCTGTGACTTGTTGGGGTAGATTTTGATATCATTGATATGATAAAACTCTTCTATTATATGGATGATTTGTTGTAGATCTGTTCTATTGTTTGTTGTCCATATTGTGTCATCCATATATATATTGACCACTATGTTAGTAGTTCTCTTTTCCCATCCTGTTCTTAGTTATGTGCATGTTCTAGAGCTATTGATGTATCCGTTATGTTGTTGATTGATCATTAGTAGTAGTGAATCATAGAGATGTATCACAATAATAGAGATATTATGTCTCCTTGATCTATTTTGTCTCTTACCTGGTACTTATCTGTTAATCTGCAGCATGTTATAACTGCATTGTGATAATCTTGAAAGATGCTAAGCAGAATTGTTATTATTGTATCTGGTATCTTGATCCTTTGGAGGGCCAATTGTAGCATTTCTAAATTAACAGAGTCATATGCTTTTACATATCTTGACTCAAAATCCAGGCTTGTTGTTTAGTCTTTTTCATATGTTTAATAATACTACTGATTATATGAATTGGATCTTGAGTACTACTACTTGGAAGAGCTACCCAGTTTAGTTCAGAAAGTATTCCATTGGGGTTAGGCATTTGGCCAGTCTATTCATAATGATTTTGGTGAATATTTTTCTTTCTACATCGAGTAAAGTGATGGGTCTAGTAATATCTAGGTTGTGTATCCAGTCCTTAGGCTTGGGTATAGGATATATATGTCCCCTGCTCCATTCTCTGGGTGTACTGCCTTGTTGGATAATTGTATTAAAAATCATTCTGAGTTCTTCTCTTGCTTTGTTCTTCAGATATTTGTATGCTGAATATAGTATCTGATTAGGGCCCAGGGCTGACTTCAAGATACATTGCCTAATTGCTTGTGCGAGTTCCTCTATTGTGATCTCCTCTACCATACCTTTGTAGCAATACTGCTTGATATATAGTTTGGGACTGTATTCGGACTGCCACTTAGGGTGTCATTCCAGATTTTAAATGTTTCTGTATGGTGTCCAGTTGTAGAAATGTTCTTTTACTTTGGTTTTATTTCTGCTGACTACATGATTATTTGCACTTCCTTTCCTTATTAAATGATAAGTCTGTCTAGTTATATCTATCTTCTGGGTCTTTCCAGAATACTGTTGATCATGGTGTGCTTGTCATTGTCATACTGCTCTTGTCTTATCTAAATTCTTCTTTTTATAGCATTTTTTTGTCTTCTGTGAGAGATGGCCTTCACAAATATTTTGTGTATCTTTATATTTTCTTGGATTACTTTACACTATTCTTCAAGATATGTATTGGGATGATTAACTTTTATTTCATTAAGTATGGACACCAGGTCTGAAACAGACCTTTGTATGCTTATTGGAATCTAAATGGCTAGTATACTTTCTTTTCTCTTTTATTTGTCCATTATTGTTTTACTTGTATAAGGAATTTCTGTAACTATATTATAAGCGGTACTTTATCTATATTTTTGACTTAATATCTTTTCCTCCGATAGGGTTTCTTTTTTGAAATGTATTTTTTAGCTATTTTTTGGATAGTATCGCTGAACGGATTCCATCTGTGATCTAAGGATTGGGGACTCGTGCATTCTGTTTATACATTGCACTCAATATATTCACGGAACTTTTCTCATTGTTGGGCTATGGCGAGTTGCCAGTTGTACCTGTAATTATGTTTGTGATAGGTTGCTTGTTTAGGTGTGTTGATGTTTCATACTTCTATCTCTGCTATCATTGTGACGTGATTGCTAAGGATTGATGATATAGTAAAGTCTTGGATAAAAACTGTTTTTGATTGCCATGTTGCTTGTGGGCTCATCCATATTTGATCAATTCTACTGCTGCTTCTCACTCTATTCCAGGTATATTCTCTCTTTGTGGGGTTGTGCATCCTATATATGTCTTTCAAATTATTGTCCAAAAGAACTTGTATTTGTTTTCCTGAGGGACGGTATTTCTTAATTGTCTTTGTACTATTATATTTGTTGATTGCTGGATTGGGAACTCCATTCATATCCTCTGCTATTAAAAGATGCTATTCTTTTTCCATCGCTTTTTTGATCCATTTGCTTAGAGTGTTGAATACTATTTACTTTTCTCCTTCCATATCTTGTATGGGGAAGTATATTCCAATTATTCTTATTTTTTCTTTATGTGGGAAGGCCAGGTCAGTTGCTATGAGTCTTCTTGCAAGTGTTTTATAATTATATATTCTGTATGCAATATCCTTGTTGATTATTATATTTAGTCCTTATCCACTAGTTTGTATTTCTTTGTGTGTTCATATAGTTTAGAATTTCTTATATTGCCAATGTTTGGATTGTTGATATGAGCTATTTGTCTCTGTAGTAACTATGATATTCCAGTCAGCTGCATCGCAAAAGTTGAACCATGTTTCACATTTGTATGTTTATACTAGGCCTTGAATATTGAATATTGCAACTTTCCATATTGATTTGTATTTTCTATGTATTGTTGTTTCTGTTGTTGTACTAGGTATTGTGTTATTTGTATCTGAAATGTGATTTGGGATTGTTGCTGGATTGTTTGTTTCTTCTGTTTGTTTTTCTGCTGAATTATGTGAGTTTGTTGTTTAATTGTTTCTAGAGTTGCTTGATTCTATTGTTGATATAGTGCTTTAATTGTTATCCAGTATTGTTTATGTGGAAGGGAAGGTGTGCTACCTGAGATAGAGTTGAGTACAATATTGTATATTTGATCCATGTATTTGTCAAGTTTCTACATAGATGACAGAATACATTGTTGTTGGGTACAAATATCTTGGGTGTTGTTTTGGAATGGTGTATCTATTACTAATCCTTCTTCTGCATCAAGGGAAGAGATATTTTTATCCATTTGTTTGGTATAATCTTTATCATATATTTCTAGATTAACTATGTATTCCTTTAAATCAGCTATGTCTTCTTTTATCTCTTGAATTTCACACTTGATTGTTTTGAGAATATGAAATACTTCTACCATAGTTGATTAAGGAGATTTATACTGTGTTGCATCTTCTTTTGATAATCTTGCCACTGCTGCATAGGAACCTGGTCTGACTTTCCTTTGATTGTTATGTGTAGTTTCCCTTTGCCTTATGGTTTCAGTACGTGCTGGCCTGAATCTGTTGTACAGTTTACCAAATCTATTTGCTTGTTCTGTTTTATACTGATTCCAATATGTTTTTTTTCTTTAATTAGACATTGAGTGACTAAGTGTGTTGTACTTCCACAAATAGTATAAAGTTTTGTGTCAATTGGTTTCTATTCTTTTTGGGTTTCTCCAAGGAGAACATTATGAGTTGTTGCTTCTTCTAGGTCTTCTTGATTTGTAAAACCAATAATTGCGAACTGCTTGCACCTGTATAACATGTACCTAGGAATGTAGCATGTCTTGATCCTAGTTTGTTCATAAGTGAGTCTGAGATTGAAAGCTATAGTATTGGGGAGTAGATTGGTTAATTTGACTGCAATATTTCCACATACTTTTATTTGATCTATGTCTCATTGTGCATCAAAAATTCTGATTGAGTATGAGCATAACAGAATACTCCATTTGATGACTAGGTCTTCTTTTATTTGTTTGTCTGCATAGGTAATAACTGTTAACTACCACATTTGTTGTATGGACATGTTAATATTTGTGATCTCTCCAAATTTGACAAAGATCTGTTGTACCTCTATGAATTTTGTATCTAGGGAAATATCCTATACTCTAATACTTTTTTTTTTATTTGGTCTAAAGGATATAAAAGCCATGTGTTCGAGGTAAGCCCCATCCATTTCAAGTAAGATAGTGTTATATGCTTCTTCTATGATATGATGATTACTGAAAATGGCAATGATGTGTTCCTCTTCTCCTTTTCCTTCATTGCAAGTGAAAAGAAGACCAGTAAGTGTGTTCAAGCTTTTTGAAATATGTGCAGTCTTTTGGTTAGTGATTCTTCTTAGGACTTCTGATGCTTTGATACCTGTCTTGACCTTTTCTTTTCCAAATCTTGTTGTTGGATCAATTAGTGATCCTAGTCTGGATTTGCCTACTCTACTGACTGATGTGTTTCTGTGTGAGACTTCATATCACTGTCCACTGGATCTGGGTCTTGTCTGACTACTATTGCCTAATTCCTCCATTTCTATGTCTGAATCATTTATTCTTGCTGTTATGAATGTAGCAGAAGAGTCTTTGCTTTGTTCAGTTTCTTGAATATTTCTACTTCTATTGCTATTATCAGATTGAATATTTTATGTGATCATTTCTTCTACTTCATCATTCCAGGTTGGTTGTTTCTGATTGGTTTTCTTTTTGTTTGTAGTTTCTGTACCTGTGGCTATAATTTGACTATTTTCTAGTTCCTTGGTTGTTTGTTCTAGTGTTTTCTGTGAAGGTTTTTCTTTTTTTTTCTTTATTTTTTGGATTCAACTTTGTTGTCTCCATATGGGTTTCTTTGCATAACAATCTTGTGATAGCTTTCGCTAGGATATTCTTATTGTTGTTAGGTCTGCCCTAGGTATATGGGCTTCTTTGATCTCTAGAAGAAACTATCTTTCTATTCACTTTTCTTCTTATTTCCTAAAATTGCCTAAAAAGAAAATTTTTAAGAAAAAAAGATCTGCAGGAAAGAGTTTTTTTTTTTTTTACCTTAAATATATAATTATAATATTTTTATGATAAAAATATTAAAGTTTTATTTAAATTCAATAATTATTTATTAAATTATAATGAAAAATACCAGTTCAAAGACTTTTGCAATAAACTGTATATATAAGTTCTTTAAAGATTGATTCTTTAATACTTGTTACAAATATTTTTTATATTTCAAATTGATTTTGTTTATAAATTGACTTATAAATTTTTTATTTTGTTTTTGTTCTATATTAGTTTTTATGCAATTTATAATTGTACTAATTAAAAATTCTTTTGTTATTAATTTTTTTTTAACCTGCAGTTAGGTTAGCATGGTGTATCTTTATTGTATATATGCTAGGTATTTACAAATTTTGTGACTTTCACATATTGACTCACTCGTCGTCAAAAAATTATTTCTCTAAATGCAACCTAGGGAATGATATTTCGCTCCTTTACTAATTTGGAATATTTCCTCTAATTAATAAATTCATTGCCTACAGGTCATTACTGTAGATCATTCTAAGTTCTGTCTGCAGTTAAAAACCAAACCACTTTATTCTGTGACAGATCCAATCCTTGATAATTGCTGTATAATTCTTTTCTTCTATTTCTTTGATACCTTCTAGGCTTAAATCCTCAGGAGATAACGGCACTTCTGGTTCCTGTTCAGTTTGTTTATTATGTCTAGACTTGGACCTCTTGTTTCTTTTGTCCTCTTTTATAATATTTTGCTTTTTTTTCCATTCTATCACTTGGGCACAGCGAGTATTCCAGATCTCCTTTTTAAAGTTTTTTTTCATCTTTCAATAGAATTTACCAATTATACCTTGTGTATTTGCTGGTGGGATCTTGAACTGCTCTTTGAGATACTTCTTCAAGAAGATGGTCTTGCTTTCTTCCATATATCCACAGATAGTATTGAAAAGGCCCCTGTCGGATTTCTGGATCTCTTCTAACCATTTGTCTGTCTAGTCACTTATCTTAAATTGATCTTCTTTCTTCTCTTTTATTTCTTTACAGATAAGTTTATTGAGCTTTTTGTTTGCCTTTCTTTATAAGTTCTTTTGAGTTTCTCTAGTAATTGGGTACTCAAAAAGATGTTCCAGTATCTCTTTTTGAAATTCACATACTGGGCAAGTGGTTGTGATATACACATCTGGTTTTCTCTTCTTAAGTATCTGTAGGACTGGAAGTTCATTGAGAGTTAAGTTAGTTAGAAAGCTTTTGTCTTTGTTAGTTTTGAAAGAGGTATTAAAGATATTGGTTGGATTGAACTGGTTCCAAAAGGTCAGCCAGTCTAGCATTTTATTATTTTAAATCCAGAGATTCTGAATTTGTTTCTGCGTTATCCAGTCTAGTTCAGTTTTTTTTATATTAAACATCTTGACAAAATCTCTGATACTAATTTATATTGTGTATTCTTCCCATGCTGCTATCATGAGGACTCTTTCTAGCTCTGATAACTGATGCCAAGTTATTGGGTTCTTCTGTCTGGCCTGTTTGCAAATAAGTCTACTTGATTGTTAAATCTGTAATTCTATGGGCTTTGACCTTTAGGATTTCTAGATTCAGGTCTTTCTTCTTTACTAGATTCTTAATCTTATTCCAAAGTGGCCAGTTAGTAATTTTTGTCCATCTTCTTATAGATATCTCTATTTGTGAACAGATGTATTTCGATACTTTGACTGCAGTATTGTAGTCAGTGTAAATTGTAACTATTGTATTTCGGGGAGCTGTATACAGTGCAGTGAGAATAGTTAGTATTTCAGCTCTAGTTGCTGATGGCCATGTGAATACTCCTGCTGAGAACTGTTTAACTATTTTGTTTTTCTCTATCATGATCCAAGCTATTCCCATTTCGAATTCGTAATCTGTTGTTCTTTTTTTGTAAGAGCCATCTGTATAGAAAGTAAGTTGATTAGCCATATTTCTTTTATAATATCTCAAGATGTTCTTGAGTTCGTCTCTGTATTCTTCTGTTTGTAAGGCTTTATCTATTAGTATATTATCCCAGTCTTCAACTAGAATCTCTACTTCAGCTGGTTTGGAGTGGATAGAGCCACTGTTTGCTGAAATGTATTTGTCTGCCAGTCTGTGAGGCTTTCTAGCAAGAGGATCGGTTTTCTTTTTCTTTGATTATTATGTCGATTCAGCTATAGTAGAAAATGGATCTGTGACATGGCCACTTCTAATAATTGCCCTATGCTATCTGATTGAAGATGAGTAATATTACTAGCAGGATCATATACTAGTTGATATGGAGTAAAATAGGTTTTGTTATTTATAAATACTGTTTTTCCCCGTGTATCTGTTGCAGTATTAGCCTGAACTGCCCAATAACTCTTTCTTCTATCTGGGTGTATTGGGAATGCCTCAGTTTGCATATTATAAACTATCCATTCAAGTCTGTATAGAGAGTTTTGTAGGAAAACTTGATTTGCTGTTATTTTTTTTTCACTTTTTTGTATCAGGAGGGGACCAGTCCCTTGTGTCTGCTATAAAGGATTTGAATTGCTCTCTATTTCTTAAGTGTCATTGTGGTGGTATTGATAAGCTGGTCTAAAAACATGATCTTATGTTTTCATAGTGATGGAATGGCCTTTTCATATTCTCTATCCTCTTGCAGTATAGATTTGATCAATAAGATACCTCCCTGATAATCGAATATGTTTTTCCATCTCCAACTTTGGAAAGTAACTTGTATACTTTTTGTCAGGGCCAGTGTTGTAGCTGCCAGGTTTCCTTTCATTAGCTTGTAAGAGTTGATAGGATTGCTTAAAATATTACCTGGCTTCCAACATTTGATTTGGCTTTGTTTCAGTCTGATTATAATAGCAATACCAGAGGCCTCATTATTGTTAAGCTGACAGAAGAGTGCAGGTATGTGACTTTTTAGCTGTATTTCCCAGATACTTTTGAGGCCGTATATTCCTTAGTTATGAATACAACTGTTTGGGATTGTTCCACAGACCAGGGCCTTGTTCTTGAATGCTTTTCTAAATATGGCTGTGAGATTATTATATATTTTTTCACTTAGGTGCGTGTGTTGAATTCTGTATTCTATTCTTGGAATCAGAATCCTGTTAATAATATATCAGGCATGCTTTTCTATCAACTTTTTCTTGGTTATTGCCTGAACAACTGTTCTAAGCTCTGATTTTATAAGACTGATAGTATCCTGGTTTCTTTGTCTTGGTTCTGCCAGATACCAAGAAATCTAGTCTGGTCCTCCTTATTGATTTCATGAACTATAGTATCTTCTGTTCTAGTCTGAACAGTTCTAAAGACTTGTGGGTTTCGATTAATAGTAAGGAGGATTGACTTCTCTATATTATTTGTAAATCATTTGCTATATAGAACTTTTTTGCTTCTTTCAGGATCTTTTCCATGTCTTCCTTGGATTTGGCAATCCAGGTCATGTCATCTATATAAGCAATTACTGCCTGCCTTAAGGAGAGCTTTATCTTTTATTCAGGTTTACTAAAGTTGGAAGACCATTCTTCTTCCATGGAATAACCCAGATTGTTATTATTTTTAATCTTGCATAGAAGTGGATCATAGAAGATTCTCCATAATAATGGAGAAATCTTTCTCCTTGATCTATCCCATCCCCTGCCACTATTGGGTTAGATAATCCATTGGGAAGGATGATACTACAGTTTCTGTCTTTGAAGAGATCTATTATAAGCTTCTTAATAGGTATAGGAATTTGAATCCGATCTATGACCTTTTCGAGCATGTGCAGGGATATTGCATCATATTCCTTTGCAGTATCTTGAAATAAAATCCATAGTTCTTTTTTCTTTTCTCTAGCCTCTTCCCAAATATTGTTCAGCAAGTGGATAGGCTCTATTGTACTCTCACTCTGTAACAAGCAAAGTTTGGTCCTTTTAAGATATTGTGTTGCTTGCAAATTGCTGATAGTCAGTTGTTAAGGATTTTAGTGGGTATTTTTGGGCTGTTTCTAAGAGAACAATAGGTCTTGTATTACTCAGATCGCATTTCTAAAGCTTGGGTTTGGGAATAGGATAGATATTAATACTTTTCCATTTCTTTGATATTTGACCTGTGCTTAAAACTTTATTGAAAAGAAGATATAAAGTTCTTTTTCCTTTAGTCCCTAAGTGTTTGAGCATTTCGTAACTAATGTAAGAGGGGCTAGCAGTCTTGTTATTTGAGAGAGATTGCAAAGTAGCTTTGAGCTCATCTACTTTGATTTCTTCTGTTAAAGGTGAATACCATATTGAATCAATCCATTCTTTGGGTTGGTATTATTTTTTCCAAGAGGGGTCTAAATTCTCAAAATTTGCATTTCTCTTTTTGAACGTTCTTTTGTGATATTCTTCAATCTTGCTTCTAATGGTTTGAGAATTGATAGCAATATATTCTTTCCCCCCTTTATTTGTGATTAGCATTCAGTCTAATGTGATTCTAAGTTTTTTACGATTTAAAACTGAGCCCAGCATCCGCTTCTGGTTGAATCTAAGATCATTAAATCTGTTATCCAAAGCCTCCTTGATTTGGTTTCTGATATGGAGACTTTCTTTTTTCTTGCATATCATTCTAAGGATACATTC
>CAJVPT010003782.1:0-14585 GCA_910592055.1 Acaulospora colombiana
ATTCATATCCATAATAACCAGTTTTTATCCTTTAGTCATCTTTTATGTGTTATTTTTGAATTATCTTTCTCAACTATTTTCTATTTTGAGATACAGGCTTGACTATTTGTAGAGATTTCAATTGAACTACCTACTGGGACTACTAGGAGTATTGTGACTATTGCTGTTAGTTCTGCACATGTGGATGAGAGCCAACTGTCTACTCCTGTTTTAAATCTGCTTTCTTTTCCTATATTACTTATTTGGATCCATACTACTCCCATCTTCATATTGTCACTGCTATGATTTAATAGTGATCCATCTGAATAGAAGATTAACTTTTGTTTGGATCCTAGATTACACTGGAGTATCTCTATTAGGTGATCTTGATATGCTCCTTCTTTAGCATTTTCTTTAATGATCGTTTCTTCTCAACTTTCTATATTTACATAATCCATCTTGATACCTTAAAAAGTGGACTACTGGACTGGCCCCTGCAGACTCTATACAAATACTTGATTGCTATCTATTGTTTTTCTGATTGCTCTTTCCAAATATATTGTGGGACATGGGATTATTAGTATCTGAGCTCTCCTAGTACTTTTTCTTGTATTAAGATATGGTATCATATATATCTCTTCCATATTTTTATTTATGATGCAACTCTGATCTTGAATAAAACCTTTTGAGCAATCTATGCATTTAATTAGCTTTGTCTCTTGACCATTTTCACTATTCTGGCACTTTTTTTTTTTTTTTTTGAAAAGATAATGAAGCCCAGTTTATTGAAGTCGATAGAACAGATCTTACATATTAGTCTAGCTGTTAATTACAGGACAATTCTATAATCAATCTTTACACTAACTATAGTAAGTTTACATCCATCTTACCATTATATCTATAAACCTGATTGTAATATCTTGTGTACCCCATGGCTTGTTGCTGGAAGAAGCCCTACTATTCCACTATCTATGTCTGTATTACTCTTTCCTGACTCTCATCTCTACAGGCCCGGGGTCTGTAACATAGAATCCCTTTCATATCTCATTCCGTCAAATATTTTTTTTACAATACTTATTACAATATGCCTATGGAATACCCACGTAGAGTCTTAGATGTCATCTCGTCTGCCGGAGCACTCATTTTATATGACCTATTATAGCCTGCCTATGGAGTTACTATGTGAAATCTTTAATAGATGTTGATATGGTAGAGACCCTCTTCTAACTAATGTGCCTAGGCTCTGCTAGCTTCCTTGATTTTACAGCATGCAGATCTTCAACCTATCTGCAGGAGCTAGAAAGAACCTGTCTTATGACAAGGTGGCTTTAGCACTAAAACTGACTAAAGCATCTTGTGATCTTTGGATACTCTATGATCAGACGGGGTCTTGGTCAGAGGTGATTAGATTATCATCATGAAATGGATGGGATCATTTTGTACCACCTAGGCTTTAGGTGGTACTGCCTCGCAATGGTATTGAACTCGGAAACAGTACTTGGTGACCTGGAAGCGTTACCACTACACTATTGACTTACAGGTCTACTATTCTGGCTCTTGTAGTATTCAATTTTTGCTTTTCTCTTAGATTCTTCTTGTAGTAGCTTTCCCAATATTAGTTGATAATTGGCATTCTTTTTAGTTATCCATATTTTTTGTCTCTTGTCACAGTTAGGGCTAACTATAGAATATATTGGCTCCCATTTTAGCCAATCTATTTTCTACAACTCTATAAGTTGATTTAAATGATCTTTGAAAAACATTCTATTTATATTTAAGAACCATTCTGGGATAGGACCTTTGCCAGTTTTTTGGATGAGTTGGAGCATACATCAATTTTTGACTTCATTTGCTTCATAGTTGATAAGCTAATCTATATATATCAACTTGTTGTTTCTTAGTGATGGTATGACTTTATTATACTTCTCAGGTGAGAGATATTCTTGGATCAGACTATTTTCTTTTTCTCATTTGAAGATATCATACCATTTCCAACTTTGAAAAGTAATTACCATATCCCTAGCTAACTTAATTACTTGGAGTGAAAAGTTGCCTTTGTCTATAAGATAGTCTAATAAGTCACAAGTCAGCAGGTTGAGTGGTTTCCAATATTTGATTTATACTTGTTTAAGCCTTATGATTGTTGTAATTTCTGCTAGTCCAAGATTATTCAATCTATTGCACAATCCTGTTATTTGACTTTCTTTTTGTAGTATTCAGATGCTCTTCAAATTATGAATCTTTGGATAATGTATTACATCATTGGGAATAAATCTGCATAATAAACTTTTGTGTTTGAAAAGTTTTCTATATGCTACTGTTAACATGTTATATATTTTCTAGGACAATATAGGAAAAGAAAGTAGATTTCAAACAGGGATAGACAGTTGGCTCTTATCTATATGTGTAGAACTAATAGCAATAATCATAATACTCCTAGTAGTTCCAGTAAATAGCTCAAATGAAATCTCTACAGATAATCAAGACTGTATCTCAAAGTGAAAAATAGTTAAGAAAGATGATCCAAAAAGAATACGTAAAGATGGCTAAAAGATAAAAACTGGTCATTATGGATTTAAATAGTAGAGCTGATCAAGAAAAAAGATCAAGATCAAAAGCTTATTAAAGTCAAGGTACATTCTCAAGATCCTATAATGATAAAGCAGATGCTCTAGCCAAAGATGCTCTTAAACTTCTAGCAATAAAATAGAAAAATTTCACTTTATACAAAATCCCTATAGAAATCAAGTGGCAGAACAAAACTTTAGATAATCCTATAAGACAATTTATCAAGAAAATGAATAATAAGACTAAAGTATATTAATGAATATTATAAAGCAGAATGGAAAGGAAATGGAGTCACCAAATTCAAGAACAACAAGGCTATACATGGAATCTAGTATGGAAGAGAATGAATAGCCATACGTGGAATGCATTTTTTAAAGATTGTCAAAGAAAAAGCTTTCTGATCAAGTTAATGAATGACGAGCTATCAACATTGAGTAAACTGATAATAAGAAGGCCAGATCTATACAAGTAAGTGAAATACAGTATATTGCATGTGGTCTTCAGGAGGAAGAAACAATTAATTACTTGATAGAATGTCCAGTGTATAAGGAACAGATGAAGAAATATGAAATAAAAGTCTCGAAGGAGTTCTAATAAATTTCAGAAAACTTTCATAGAAAAGAAAAAAGGAAGCAAAAAAGAAAAATACTAGATTAATAGTGAATAATAGGAAAGAAATGGGTAAAGTACACAAGTGGACATCTAGGCTAGTAGAACAATTCTCAACAACTAGTTAGGATATGCTAAGTTTTTTTGTAGGATTAATAAGAAACAAACTCATTCTTGAGATAGCAAACCTTAAATGCCATGGGAAAAGAATTGAAAAAGAAGCAAGAAAATAGATCAAGAAGCTGTAAAGTATGACTTGTAACCAGTTCTGGAAAAAGATTTGGAATGCAAGATATAAAAAAATAATAGAATGGAAAAGATTATAAGGGATCCAAAAGAAGGATAAGATAAAAAGACCCTCTAACCTTTCAGATGCCAAAACTATATAACTAAAAAGAAAAACTCGAATATTGGAGGAAGGAGAATTAGAAAATAAAGACTTAAAAGATATCTTATTAAGAGGAGTTAGATTTGGGATGAAATGGTTGGGTTTTGAGTAATGTCAAATCTTAAAGAGTGATCTGCAGTAGTGACTTATAGGCAATGATATTAATAGTTGGAAGAGTTTTCACCTGAACTCTGAATGGAGCGATAAATCACTTCCAAAGTTGCACTTAGAGTAGTAATTATAAAAACAAGTGAGCTAGTTAGTGTTTTTTAGCTTTAGTGATTCATATTATATGTATAATTTACAAATGTTTAATAAAGCTCATATACTGTAACTAGCCTAATAGAGGATTAAAAAAAAAAATTAAAAATTATTATAGTTTTTTTATTAATCATTTAATTCATATTTTTATTAAAATATATAATTGCTTTTAAATATTTAAATTTACTTATTATATTTTTATTATAATTATTAACTTGTTATTTTTAAATTCTTAATTATTTTATTTATTTATTTTTTTTATAATGCTAGCCCAGCATTGTTTTATTTGTATTTATATAATATTAGTATATAAAAACTTTCTAAGATATACTATCAATTTACTACTAAACAAAACTCAATAGAGATAGCCTCTCTTAAAAGATACTCACCTTATGGCTTGTTGTCACTCCTTTAATAGAAGCTAATTTGCCAAGGTTGGACTAGTGCTAAATAAATTATGAGGATGTAGTATTATCTAATATATTTATTATCCATTGAAACATAAATTCATTGATCAAGTGAATGACAGATCTTTTATATACTTTTTTTTTTATGTAAAGAGTGAATCTTCTTTTTTTGTTTTATATTTAAATTTCTTTTCTTTTTGTTTTGTGATACTATTTTGTGCTTTTTATTTTTGAAAGTCTCACATCTTTTTGTTCATATTTAATAAAGATATTTAATAGTTTTTGTGTGTATTAGAGAAATACAACTTTTTTTGACTAATTTGTCTAAGATTATTATTCTGATATTGCAGATTAGTTCTTTAAAGAATACTTCTTTTATACTTGCAATCAAGTATTTTTTATATCTCAAGTTGATTTTGTTTTTTAAATTATTGTATTGATTAGTAATGTCTTTGTATTCTATCTAGTTTGCATGTATATGAAGGAATATGTATTAGTTTCAAGTTTTTTGCATATAAGCAATCCTTATTTTAATATAATAAGGGGGCTCTTATATATAGTTTACTGTTGGTTATTAGCTTATCATTTCATATGCTGAAATAAAATTTTTTTAACTTTTGATCTTTTCAAACTATATAGTAGTTACTTATCTTGATTGGTTGCAGATACATATAGTTATAAACCAATCTATTGCTTTGATTATGCTGTCACTAAAGTTGTATCTTATTTATTTAGTTGTCTCTATTTTGCCAGATATATGTTACTTGTGGGCTTTTTTATAATTATTTTTATAGGAACTTCAGTGAAAATATTGGTTCATTGAGGATTATTCTGATGAAATATTTTTGTATCACTGCTATCTCAATTTTTTTTCTAGTATTATATCTTTCTATATATATATCTGTACTAGTTTGTTTGTATTTCATTATATTCCATCCTTGAGTAGTCTTTTACTTTGCATAGTGATAGTTTTATTTTACTTTCTTTATACTATTTTGAAATTTGTAAAAATATATTATAATTTTTTTGTATTTTTATGATCTTTTTAATATTTTTTTTTATGTTTTTAAAATTTTATTGATTGTTGCTGGACTGTTAGTAAATATATTTACTGTGTTGTATTCAAGTAGAGTATTACCTTAAACCACTGTATACAATACCCCAGATATTAATCAATTTACCCCATGATAAATTGATTAGTACCTGGGAGGTATTCTACTAAAAGGGGGTAGTATAAATAGCAGAATATTTGATGTTTTATTATCATCTGATGTATCTCTCTAGCTTAATATACCCGGGTAGTAATCATTTATTGAGTAACAATTTTCTTGAATACTATCAGGTATTATTTAAGGGGGGGTATTACTTTAGAGGGGTATTATATGCAGTGGTTTATGGTAAGTGCTATTAGAATAGCTACTATTTTTGTATTAATTGATAAGAAGTTCCTGATTATTTGTTCCTGAAAAGTATGTATTTTCTGGTTTGAAGTGATGACTCATTCCAGCCCATGTAGTTTTTGTCTTTAATTTTGGTTAGAGAACTATCAGTATAAATGTTGAAGATTGCATAATTATTTAATTTCTCTTTATTATTTCTAGAATTTCAAGCTATCCATAAAAACTTTTACTACACCATTTAATTTTTAAGCTCCTTTGCAGACTTGTTGAAATTGTCATTTCTGTTATGACTTCTTGTAAATTTGTATTATCTTAAAGGATATATCCTATAAGTATAATATTCAGGAAGTTGGAAGATATTTTGTTTCTCTATTGGAGTTCTTTATTTATTTAAATCCTTAATTATATAATTAAAATTTATAAAGTTCATATATATTATATTTTAATATTAGTTTTATTTATTATATTTTTTTAAAAAAATTTCAAGATATAATTTATTAAAGTTTTATTATTATTAAAAATTTCTTTTTTTATTAAATTTTTACTTTTGGATAATTTTGATTAGTTATAATTATAAATTATATAATAATTAATAAAAAAATAAAAGATTTAATAATAATAAAACTTTAAATTTATAAAAAAATTTTATAAAAATATATAAAAAATAGAATAGTTATTTTTTTTTATTTTTTATTTTTTTTTTAATAGTTTTACTGACTGGACTTTATTGATCAGTTATTAAGGAGCTGTACAGAATTATTTTATAAGAGTGATTCTTATATTTAATCTATACTATTCTAATCCGTTCAACTCCCTTCAAATTTTTATCCAATTTGGATACCATTCTGTCAGCTGTCCTGCTGTGCCTGGGTACTCCTGATGTTCTAGGGATCTACTAGGAGACTTCTTTTTATATTCAGAGAGCTATTTTTGAAATTGTTCAACTCAAGGGATCTATTATACCTTATGGGATGTGTGTTCCATAACTTGACATTCTTTAACCATGCTTAGTTCTCAGAAAGTTAGTTATCTATTAATATTCTTCAGTTACCATACAGTCTCATCAAGTCTCCCGGTAGCCATTGGTGAGCCAAATTGACGACTGTAGTCTTTCAGTGACCATTTTTAACCACTCTTCAAATATGGGCTTTCCAGGGGTGTCTCTTGGTTACTTTATAATGGATTGCTCCTCCTATTGAATTGATTATCTTGGTGATTGTTTCTGAATTTCTTTTCCTAAGGTCTACCTCTATAATCCTCCATCATGACTATTTAACTTTATCACTCCTCATTGATGACCTGCAAGGTCCAATCTTTGAAAACCATTGATAATAGTGATCAAAGATCTCCCAGTATATGTCCGGTCCTTACTTTTTGCAGCTGGTACGTGTGATCGAAGTCTCCCAGACCTTCCATAAGATTGGAGTTTTTGAGAAGAGGTAGATTCTATATGAGAACGATAGATTTCTGAGTTTTATCATTGTCTTTCTTGGCATTCTTAATGTCTACACATATTCCAAGTGGTGAGATGTTGTGGCTTGTTTCCTAGTACTAAAACTAACCAGGACCTGTATGACCTGATTTATGACACTGTGGTCGGACGATGGATTTCTATAGGTTATTTTTATGTTTAAGTATGTATGTGACTAATTAGCATATATTCTTGTACCACGTAACCTATAATGCAAATACTATTCTGAAGTAGGATTAAACCAGTAACTTGTGAATAGTGACCTGGGAGCATACCCACTATGCTATTAATCCACAGATCTAGAATAGTTATTAAAATATAATATATATAAATTTTTATAAAAAAAAACTCTTTCATATATAGTAATTACTAATTTTTAAAATTTTTTCTTTTGTAAAAATTGGATCCAAAGTATAGAGTTTTAAAGTATAATATGCTTCACAAGACTATTTTAATCAAAAACACTTAAACATAAGTACAAGCAATTGCTAGTTTATCTAAAAACTCAAAAAAATAGTACTGAAAACATGAAACTTGATGACCAACAAACTTTTTATAAAACATTGCATAAATAAGACTTCATAGTACTATAAATTTTTACAACAATATTAGCAATATCAATAGTAATAACACAACTAGTAGTAACAATAGCACTTCTATTAATATCTCTATAAGCTTTGTTAATAACACTATTCTTTCCTTCTCTAAAATTAATAGTAACATATTTAAGATTGTAATCAATATAATCAATAAAGAAGATAATAGCATACTTTCTATTCTATAAGGTTTTAATAATAAAAAAGACTTTATTGATAACTAGTTCAAAGAAGTACAAAAAAATGAAAATACATCAATCTTCACTTAATACTATATATAAGAACTCACTAATTGGTTTACAGAATATGGCAGAAAATATTTCAAAATGTTTATTATTTCTAATAAAGTCATAGGACAAAATGAGAATAGTATAGTTAATCTCATCAAAAAAATTTTTTTTATCTGAAATTATTCATATCTATTAAACTTAATAAGTGAAAAGAAATAAACAACATTATAGCCTTATTTGGAGCAAAAAAGGATGCTGAAAAAGCTAAAAATATCAAAATAGACAATAATATCATTATATACAATATATGTAACATATATTAGTTTGCAATATATAGAAGCAAAATACAAAATAATTAGGGTATAAGACATTTTCTTAAATACATATCAGGCAGATGTCTATACTACTCTTTCTAAATATAGTAATATCAAATTTATTAAAATGTAAACTATTGATATTTGACAATCAACTAACATAAAATTCTATAATTAATAAAACTTTATCAAAATCAGTAATAAATAGATAATTATATTTAGAGATAACCTAATTAGAATTTTTCTCTTTCTAAATACTAAACAAATTAAAGAAAAAAAAACAAATTTATACTTAAACTCATTAATCTTTTATTAGAAACAATTAATTATAACTTGAAAGAAATAATCAATAAAATTAAAGTATAAACATATTGCATATCCAGAACTATATAGGAATATACTAGAAAAAGATGTGCTATCCTCAATTTCAAAAATAAGAAACTTCTTATACGTATAAAAAATATTAATGCTATAGTTGGCACTATCAATTTGATATAGGTTAACACTATCAATTTGACATATATTAGCACTATTAATCCGATATAGATTGATATTGTAATCAAAATATATTATATACAAAATGTATTGTCAAAGAATATTCTATTAAAGTCAGATAACAAGAATGCATTCAATAGAAACAATATATTAATAAAAAATTTGATTACATTTATGTTAAATACAAACTACAGGAACATTTACCAGATCCAAACAAGCTAAAAACATATCAAATACAATATATTTCACAGATATTATTAAAGATAAATGAAGAAAAACCATATTAAATACATTTAATAACCAACAACAATAACTGTTAACAATCAAAAACTCTATACTTGAGGATATTTATAAAATTTTTAAATATATGCATTTCAAAATTAATATTACTAAACAAAATCTTTTCAATTTAAACAAATATTTTAATGATATAAAAACTGATATATAAGAGCTCTATATCTCTATAAAAGACTTATTGATGCAATAACAACAATAAAGAAATAAATGACAAAATCAGTATTACTTTTAGCAACTTGAGAAAGAGAAGAATTACCAGTCCTATCATAGATATTAGAGCTGAACAGGTTTATCTTACAAATCAAATAAATATGTTTGACAATTTCATGTAGCAAGTGGTGGCATTAATGAAACAACTTATTGATTCTTAAATTATACAAATAGATTCTACCAGAATATCTTTAATAACTAATAATCAATGATTATGAATCAAATACTAGAATAAAAATCCCAACTATAACTAGAAAACAAGATTTCACATCTTTTTTATCTTTTAACACAGATATTTCATTTCTAAATTAACTATATAAAATATAAATAACAACTATTTTCAATATAAATAAAAATTACAATATATTATAAATATGATAAATAGCTACTTATAATATAAAAGAATTGTCACAAAAATCAAAAAAAGAATTATGGTTCAAATATTGTAATATAAAATTTTTAGAACATACATGTATTTATTACTATAGAAACAAATAAAAACATAATACAATCCAAATACAAAACTATTATATTTAGTGATTTTATAATATCAATAAATCAAAACAAGAAGTTGTTATTAGTCTCAAACACTATATAGCTTAATAAGTCTTTACTTGACGATCAATTAATAGCTGACTAATTTCATTAGATCTATCATTTTTTTTAAAAAAATTTTGATTTATTATAGAAGTCTACATCCCTCTATTTAATAAAAATTTCAAAACTCAAATACTATATAAATATAAGAATTTTATAAAAGAATTATAAAACAATATTAAAAAACTCTTTCTATTGATCTTCTGATCCCATTCAAAAAAGATGTTCACAAGAAGTTTTTATATTTCTTTGCTAATAAAGGTTTAATACTTTCTTTAAAACAACTTGTAGTATGGCTTCAAGAGTCGTTTTTACCCTTTCTCTTTTATTTACAAACCTCTTCACTTAAAAACCTGACTTCTAGTAATCAAGAAAAGTCAAGTAACACCTTTGATACCAATGGTAAGAAAGTTTTCAAAGGAAGAAGAATTGACTATGAAGTACTGAAGACCTATCTAACCTTTGAAGTGAGAAATATATAGAGGTTTTTGATGACAAAAGAGTTTATTTTTTTTCTTTCAGTCACTTGTGATCCTCTTAGAGCTATTGCTTTCATGGTTTTCTGGGGAATTTTGCCTACCTCAGTTTGACTCTGAATTTTGAGTAGCACAAATCCTCACCAAAGATAATTGGCAAACACAAAATACATTAGTTTTTGAAATGTAAACAAGCTTCTATTGATCACATTCATGTATTTTAATGACATTATTGGTAATTGGAAAAAAGGTTCTGGAAATGTTTGTCTCCCAAAAGTTCAAGTTCCTTAATAAAAACTTCTATAATACCAAAAGATCAAGTGATAGGTAATGTGGATAACTCCCATTTTTTACCTAAGTTCCTCAAGTGGTGACAAAGTCTTAATAAAAAAATCTGAGGTTTAAATACTTTTATTGAGATATCCCAATCTAATGCTTACTTAAATGAAAGATCAGTTGGATTGATTCACCTGATACCATAAGTAGTGAAAAAAAAGATTTTTTCTGAGATTCAAGTAAAGCAAAAAGACTATCCCAATCAGGTAGATCTCTTTTAAGAAGAGATTGTTTTTATTTTTAGATTTTTTTGGTGGGCCTTGAATTGTTCCCTTTCTCTTTTTTTAACTTAACAATTTATTGGTTTTCGGGTAATCAACAGTGACAAACTGTTGGCAATGATCCTGGTAGATAGAGGTTATTATCAATCTATTAGAGAAGTGTAATATTGTTTCCAAAATCTGACTTAAGGTACTTTTGTATAAAGATGAGTTAGTTACTTTGTGAAAATCTATAAAATATTATAAATTCACTTCAATTTTTTAATAAAAACAAGCCATTGTGGCATGATTGCAGGTTAAAAAAAAAAGTACAAACAAACATTAACTTACTATTATTGTAAAAGACTTCAATAAAACTATAAACTTTATGCTTAATAAAAATTCAAGAAAAAAAGTATAGAAGTAGAAATCTCCAACCAATCAATCCACTATTATCAAAACAAAACTTTATAGATATCTACAGATTTATGAATTCATATCAGAAAAAATATGCTTAAGTAAACTTTCATCTATATAGTAACTATTTAAATTAAATATAAATATCAGCAAATAAATTATAGAAGATAGCAGATATATATATATATATAAATATACAATTATTAATAAATAGCAATTATATAGCATCTATCTATCAATTAGAAATATGTCAAATAACTATGCCATTATAATTTATTTATTATAATTCTAAATATTGTTATAACTGGTAATATACTGTACTTTAGAAAAAAAATAAATAAAATTTCAAGAAGAAATTGAACTTAAAATAGAAGTACAAATACAAAAACCATCGTAGAAGTATATTGGCTTTGATTTAAGAATTGCAATTTTAAAGTAGTCAAGAAAAATAATAAAAAAATAAAAAACTGAAAATGCAATCTTTCAAACAATTATATAATATTAATATTTTCAAACAAACTAATTATATTTTTACAAATTATATAACTTGTCAAAAAAAAAAACAATTATATATTCATGGTTTTATAATATTATAATCTATAGGCACAAGTAGAACAGATCAAATATAGCTTGCCTGATATTTTAAACCTCCTTGCAATTAAACATAACTTAAATAACAATCAACTTCTATAACTGTATATTCAATAAATCAAATATTTAATAACAAAATTCAAAGTCACATATCACATTATTATCAAATTTAAAACTAGACAAAAAATAATATAAGCAGTTGATCAAAAAATGACTTTTCTAAGCACAAATAAAAGAATAATAATTAATAACATTATAAAAAAACCCAAAAAACAAATTATACTCAACAAGTTAATTACACTAGAATTCAAATGCAGGTCACTATAAATCCCAAATAAATTAAAGACATAGTTAGAATACACTTTAAAAATGGATAGCTAAAAGAACAATTTTAGATCTAAAAAAACTGATCAGAATAGAAAAATTAGTATCAACTATAATCAGAAATTAAAGAGGAGTGATACTACATAGTAATAAAACCCTTTATGACAAATGAAATAAAAAGTATAATACAATTTAGAAACAATGCTTTAGTCCAGGCCCTTTATAAATTCCTTATACAGTTTACAAAAGACTTGACACTAATACTCTAAAATCTATCACAAAACTTTTTAACAAAATTTTTATGACACAAAAAATTTTTAAAGATTAGTAAATTGATTCAATATATTTTATTCCTAAAATATAAAACTGAAACAACAACATTAAAGTCACTAAAATAATTACTCTACTTGAAACATGCAGAAAAATCTTCACAAAAGAAATTAACAACAGATTGACAAAGATATTTATCAAATATCTAATCCTTTTACCATATAATTGAGCAGTACTTTTAGGTTACAGAACACAAGAACCAATTCATATTCTACAAAATATAATAAAACATGTCAAAGTAAATTTCTAACAATCTTGAATCTTTAATCAAGATATAATTAAGATATATAATTCAATATCTATTCAAATACTTCACAAGATCTTCAAGTATATCAAAATTCCAAACACAATTATTTAGATTATCTTCAATACATTATACTTCAGATAGAACTCTATTATTATACCTTTTGGTCACACAGACTTATATATAAAAGAAGATAGAATAGATGAAAGAGATATTCTCTTTTCACTCCTTTGACAAATTTTTTATAACCCTCTTTTATATAGAGTAATTTTACAAATATGAAAGTTATATACTATCTATCAAATTTTGGCAGGACATTAGAAATACTAAAATTTCAAAACCACTAATATCTCTACAATAGTATATATAAATAATACAATGTGAATTGCCAACAATTAAATCAATCTTCAAGGGATTATTATAACAATAAAAATCTTTTCTCAAATTAACAATGTTTAGATAAATTTTTTCAAGTTCATCTTATTCAAAATAAATAATAACTAATAAGATAGAAATATAAATATTAGCTTAAACAATTAAAAGATAATAGACCTTAATATCACAATCCTTGTTAGAATTCTAGACACATAGTATTGTACAAAAAATAATAAAAAACATCAAATCTAGTTAATCAAAATCAAGGCAAACAATATAGCAACACTATTGAGATTCAAATGAATTACAGACAAATAATATAAATATATAATTAATTATATATTGATTTCAAATCTAGAATATCTTCTTAATAATATAGTACTTTACAAAATTATGGCAAAAATATATAAAATTTTCAAACACAAAGTTTGACTTATATATATAGTTTCAAATAATATTTTTTTAACAAATATATATACAATATTATTAATTTGTTTAAAAAACAAGTATAATTTCATATAAACATAACCTAATTAATACTATAGTAAAATACTGACTACAAGACTTACAAAATAGTTTTTGATTTCCGAACTTATTACAAACATAAAATAATATATCCTTTTATTGAGAATAAATCTCACCTATAATATTATATAGATGTTAAGAAAATTTGAAATACAATTTCAACAATCAAAAGAGATTATTAATATTAAAAAAATTGATGATACTCTTGAACAAATCTCAATAATCTGTGGATAAACATGATAATTAGACAAAAACAGATCAAATATAACCTAATCTTTGAACCTAAATAATGAATAAAGACTGCTTCAAAATCTTGAATTGGTTTCAAATATACATCCTTTTATCTAATCAGAAAATAGGCAAAAAATCAATATGATTCAAACAAATAAGTACCACTATTCAAAATCTTACAGATATAGAAATGTTAGAATGTAAAGGAATAACAAATACTTTCTAATAATATATTCCAACTTCAATTACATACCTGGCTAAGCTTTATTGGATAGTAGCAAATTAAAAAAATAAACAAGCATTAGATAAGAAATAAAAAAATAATAAAACTCATACTGTATATACATATTATAAAAGAATTACAAATAGTTTGTCCATCACTTCTTGCAGTAGATACTTTATAAATGAATACTTTGAAGATGTATATTTAAAAAAACCAGCTTTCAAGTAATACAAACCTTAGTTCACAAAAGTAAATAAAGTAATAATAAATTCTATAATAATATATATTTCAGTATCAGAAAGTCCTTCCATAGCACAAAATAATATATTCACTTCAATATTACAGTACTGATTAAACTATTGCTACAAGTTATAATATGCACAGATACTTTTTTTTTTTTTTTTTTTTTTTTTTAAAAACACACAACGTTGCCCATTTTATTGATTATATGCATTACATGTACTCTTGTTTACAAAGCAATTTTATAAACT
>CAJVPT010003783.1:0-14584 GCA_910592055.1 Acaulospora colombiana
ATATGTGAAAGTCATAAAATATGTAAATACCAAATATGTTTACAATAAAATGGACAAGCCATATTGGCCTGACTGCGAGTTAAAAAAAAAAAAAATTAAATTAAATCCTTTTAATAAACCATATACAAAATTATATAAAAAATATTTTCCATTAATGACTAAAATATTATTAACTTAATAAAATTTCGAAAAATTAATGATTTTAATAATATATAAAAAAAAAGTATATATAAAAATTTATAATTTTTTATAAATTTTTATTAAGTAAATCAATATTTTTTATTAATAAAAAATATTCGTTTTATGATTTTAAACAAAGTTTAATAGGATATCTTTATATATTTTACTAATAATTTATTGATATAAATGTCTATTATATTGAAGAACTTTAAAATTTTTATATTTTTTTAATATTTTATATTTTAAACAATAAAACTAAATATTAAATAACTATATGAAAAAAAAAAAGATAATTTCTTGATAATTTAAAGATATATAAGATAAATATTAATATTTTAAATAAAAAAAATTTGAGATAAATTTAATTAGTAAAAAATATTTTTACAGCAAAAAATTTGATTACCATTATATTTTGTTCTACTATATATTATTAAAAATAAATTAATTAATCAGAAATTTTTTGAGGTAAATTTTTTTATCAAAATTTGTATATTATGTCCTTACTTTTAGTTATCAAATTATTTATGTCCTTAATTTTATATATAAAATTGATTTTTAGTTATAAAATTGACTTTGGTTATAAAATTGACTTTCAGTTATAAAAAATTGACTTTCAATTATAAAATTGACTTTTAGTTATAAACAATTGACTTTTAGTTATAAATTAACTTTTAATTATAAAATTATGTCCTATAACCTAAAGTTTGAAAGGGATATAATTCACTTTTGATTATAAAACTCAATTATAAGATATAATATTAGACTTTAGGGATCTATTATTATATGTGTGTACTATATATAATATTCTATTTAAGTAATTATAACTTTATTAATAATATATTTGATATATTTTTTAATCATAATTTTTTTACTAATTATAAGATTTATAGATCTAATCTTAGCTTTCATCAAATTAATTGTATTCTTGCTATTGTATCTTTTTTCAAATCAAACTTTCAAAAATTGGGTCTAATCTTCTTTACTCATTTTCTTAACTTCTGTTCTGTTAGTACCAATATAAACTATTATAGATTCTAGTTTATTTTAATTTATTGTAAGCAAAATTGATTTCTCATTATTAATTTGTAAATTATTTGCTATGTAGAATTTTATAGTTTCTTTTAGAATATTCTCCATATTTGCTTAGATTTAACTATTCAGATTGTATTATTCATATATATAATGATCACTTGTTTAATAGTTAGTTTTTTTTTATTTCTAGTATTTGAAATTTGATATCTACTCTTATTCTATAATATATTTATAATTCTATTTACTTTAAATTTTATAGAGTAATAAATTGTAGAAAATTCTTCAAAGTAGAAGAATATTATTTTCTCTTGATCAATACTATCTCCTACTATAAATGGATTAGAAAATCTAGTAGAAAAAATAATATAACATTCTCTGTTTTTAAAAGATTGATAAGCAGTTGTTTTGTCACTAACAGAATTTGAATTCTTGATATTGCTTTTTTCAATATTTCAAGACTAATTGTATTATAGGCTTTGGCTGTATCTTGAAAAAGAATCCATGATCTTTTTTTTTTTTAGCCTCTTCATATATATTATTCAGAAATTGAATGAATTTAGTAGTACTCTTTCTCTGTAGGCTAGCAAAGTTAGACTTTTATAAGATGTTATGCTTTGTAAAGATTGTAGTCAAATATCTAATAACTATTTTGGTAAAGTAAAGTTTCACTTTTTTTATAACACAATTGATCTGATATTTTAAATTTACAGTATTATGATTTTGACTTGAATATTAAATATATATTATTGTTTTTCTATTTCTTGGAAATTTGAATATTTTGAAAAATTATATTAAAAAGTTATACTAATATAACTTTTCCTTTTGATCTCAAATTCTTTAATATCTTATAACTAATCTATAAAGAATAAAATATTTAAGTTGGTATAGTTTTATGTTCTTATATTATTATTATTTTATATATTGTATAGAATATTTAATAAAAAAATTAATTGCATAAATAATATGTTCAATTATATATGGTGAACTCTTTCTGCTGATCTTTTAACCATACACAAAAAAAATGTTCACAAGAAGTTTTCATACTTCTGGCTAATAAAGTCTTATCACTTTCTTTAAACCAACTTGAAGTAGCTTCAAGAGCTATCAACTACCTTTACTCCTCTTGCTTACTATCCTCTTCAAACAAAAACTTGATTTCTAGTAACCTTAAAGGTCAAGAAGAATCTATTCGATCCATGGCAAGAAAGTTCTGAAAGCAAGAAGAACTAATGTGCCACTATCTCACATCATAGAGAAATACTACAGAAGTATCTGTGTGATAAGAGGCAACTTTCCCACTCTCTTGTCACTTGTTGCCTTTTTATAGTGCTTGTTCTTGATTTTTTCTAAAGAATTTTGTCTACCTCAGTTTGACTCTAAATTTTGAGTAGTACAAAGTTTCTCACACTGTGATTGGGTAAACAGAGCTCATATTAGTAAAAGAAGTAAACAAGCTCCTATTAATCACTTTACATGTTCAAATACATTTCCTCAACTCCATAAGAACCTGGGTCCACTATAAGTCATTATGCTTGGTACGGGTGGATAATGAACACTATCTACTTTTACATCACTGACTAAGCAAAAGAGAAAGAACATATCCTTCCCTTCCCTCTATCAAGAAAGAAGAAAGAAGATCATGCTCAAAGAAATACAGAATGAGGATGATGCCTTAAAAGTGTTATACCTATTCTTTACTAGCATGAATATTGAAAGATCAGGAAGATTTTAAAATTATTCATACCTAATCAACAATACCAACATGCAGTCGAACGATCTCAGATGGCTGAACAATATATTATAATAGGACATTAGACAAATGGTTCAATCTTTACAGATAGTAGTACTTTGGGGAAAACAGCAGGATATTTATCAAGACCAACAAGGCATATTCTGGAAATATCAAGATTCTCTTTTCTAGGCTAGAGTTATCACAATGATAAAGAAGGATAGATTGTTGAACAACAGGCCCCTAACTATCCCAGTACCTATTCACTTCCCTTATGTCTTAGAGCCCTTCAAAACCCCTGACTTATCATCACCCAAAAGAACATCTGTAGAAGATCCCATACTGGATAGAGTATGGAAGGAAAAGATAAGAACTGGCAGATAAGGATTATAATATAGAGATTGTAAAAGCAGTGAAGGAATAGGCATTGCACCTTGAACTAATGAAACTCTTGAAGAATAACCAGCTTATAGTATCAATATGGTAGTAGTAACGTATCTCCAAGTCATACATAACCAAACCATTTCTTCTTTTCCTTCCAGTGCCTTTTTTATAATGCAAAATCTTTACCCCTGTTTAAATTTGTACAGTCTTAACTTCATTTTTTTTATTCAAATAGAGATTTTAGAGTAGGGTGACGAACACAATCCTCTTTATCTCTCCTTAAGTTAAGTTAAATAAATTAGATTTGATACACACATCAACCCCCTTTTTAAATTTTATATCACCCTAATAGTTCTTTTATTAGGTCTCTATCTGGAGATAGCTCAGTCATGAGGTGGTTTTCTTCAAACCTATCATTAGTTTACTAGCATATCTTTGTTTTCTTCTAGTCAAATATATCTACTATATATAGTAAAATTTGCTAATAAACTTGGTCAAGCCAGCTTAAAAAAAATGTTCAATTATATATATATATATTTTTTAAACCCTAGATCAGGCTAGATATGTATGCTTTATTAAACATTTATATACTATACATTTTAAATGATTCGCTAAAGCTAAGACTTTATCTAACTCACTCGTCACTATTTTGTCTTGATATATCAAAACTCTTAAGTGTAACTTCGGAAGTGATTTATCACTCCATTAATGGTTTAGGTGAATACCCTTTCAATCCTTAATATCATTACCTGCATATTACTATCCATTGTTCTGACCAAACTTAAAAACCAACCACTTCATTCCATAACACCTTTGAGTAGAATTTCTTTTAGGCTTTCATTTTCGTGAGTTTCTTTCTCTAGTAGAGGATCTTTACTTTTGGGAACTGATGATTTTAAGCTATATGTGCCTAAGGGTTGGTTAATTTTTTCTACTCCTCAGATCCCCTGTAAATGTTCCCATTTGATTATCTTCTCATATCTTTTATTCCAAATCTTTTTCCTTATTTGGTTGCATACTTTTTTTTGCATCTTTAACATTCATTTTCTTGCCTTATTACTAATTCTTTTTCTATGGCATTTCAAATCTGCCATTTTTAGGATTAGGTCTCTCCTTACTAGCTCTGTGCAAAAGCTTAGAGTGTCCTGACTAGTTTTTGAGATCTATTCTACCAGTTTAGAGATCTATTTATCACACTTAGCCATTTCTTCTTCATTATGAATAATCAATTTTGCATGTTTTTCTTCTGCCTCTTTTTTCTTCGCTTGTAAGAGCCCTCTAAAATCTCTAAGAATCCCATATTGTTCTTTATTCCATGCTTCCTATAATTGTTTTTTGTACGCTGGACACTCTAGTAAATATTCAAAAGTTTCAATTTGCTGGCTACATGCAATACACTACACTTGTTTGTAAAGGTCAGGCCTTCTAGTTGCCAGCTTGTTCAGAATTAGTAGCTTATTATTCATTAGTTTTATGAGGAAGCTTTTTAATGTAATTGTTTAAAGGAAGTGTCCCAAGTGTATTCTTTTTTCATTCTTTCCCATATAAGGTCCCAAGTATAATCTTGCTGTTCTATAATTTGATAACTCCATTTTTTTTCCATTCTGTTTTGTTGTGTCCACTAAAAGGCAGTTGTTTTATTGTTTACTTTTTTGACAAACTGTCTTATTGAGTCATCCAATATCTTTTCCTGCTATCTAATTTTTGTGATGATCTTGTATAAGATTAGCTTTTTTCATTTTATTGCTGGGAGTTTCAGAGCTTTTTTGACTAGAACATTCGCTTCTTTATTGTGGAGATCATTGGAATATACCTTAACCTTGATAAGTTGCAGTTTTATGGTCTTTTTCTTTGCCAATTCTAACATTCGTGTCTATAAGAAATAGTTTTTTTTCTTTAACCATCTTTTGTGAGTTTGCTTTGTATTATCTCTTTCTATTGTTTTTCACTTGAATATACAGGCCTAACTATCTGTATGGATTTCTATGTCACTACCCACTGGAACCATCAGAAGTATTGTGACAATTGTTACAAGTTTTGCATGTGTTAAGGAGAGCCAACTGTCTACTTCTATTTGAAATCTACTTTCTCTATCTATATCTCCTATCTGGATCCATGCTGCTCCCATTTTTATTTCTTCTTTTCCATGATTAATAAGTGATCCATTGGAGTAGAAAATTAATTTTTTAACATAGGATCCCAGGTTGCATTGAAGTATTTCTATTAAGTGGTCCTGATATACTCCTTCTATAACATTGTCTCTAATGATGACCTCTTCCTATCTTTCAATATCTACATAATTCACTATATTGGTTGAAACTAAGGTTTGAGGGTTTGGATCCATGTTAGTAATGTTCTTTCTAGTGATGCCTTGAAGCAGAAAATTGTTAGTTCTTAAGCTCTTCTGGTTAATTTTCTTGTATTGAAATATGAAACTTTATATATATCTTTCATATCTTTCTCTAATATGCATTCCTCTTCTTGTTTTGTACCCTCTGTGCATCCTGAGCATCTTGTTAATATCATTGTTTGAGTATTATCATTACTACAGCAGTTGAAATGTTCAATATTGACTTTGTGTCATACTTTTGTCTGTTGTAGTTTTCACCAGATTATGTGATATCTAGTTTTTCTTGTAATTATCTATAGCTTTTGTTATTTGTCACAGTCTGGATTAATTATAACATATTCTGATTCCCACTTTGACCAATCTCTTTTTCATGTACTTATGAGTTGGTCTACTCTATTACTTGGAAGAGTTTTGATTAAAGCTTGAAACCATTCAGGAATGGAACCTTTACTGGTGTCCGAAGTAGTTGAAGTATTCGTCAATCCCTAATTTCTTTAGTAGCTTGATCGATTAGCTGGTCTATATACAGTAGTTTATTGTTTCTTAGTAATAGTATTGCTTTTTTATATTCTTCTAATGTAAGGTGTTCCTTAATTAAACTATTTTTCCTTGCTCCATTTGAAGATTTCTTGCCATTTTCAACTGTAAAAGGTAATTTCTATCTCTTTAGTCAACTTCATTACTTGGAGTGTGAAGTTTCCTTTATCTGATAGATGATTCAGAAGTTGCATATTAATAGGTTAAGCAGTTTTCAATTCTTTTCTGTGCTTGTTTGAGTCAGATAATTGTTGTGAATCCTGTGGAACCAGAATCATTTAGTTTATTACATAATCCTGTTATTTGACTTTTTCGCTGAAGCATCCAGATGCTTTTCAAGTTATGAATCTTTGGGTGATATATAACACTATTAGGTATATATCTACATAGAATACTCTTGTTTTTGAAAAGCTCTTTATATGCTGCCATTAGAGTGTTATATATTTTTCAAGATAATATACTATGCTGCATTTTGAATTCTATCCTTGAAATTAATACCCTGTTTAAAATATACAGGATTTGTTTATCTGTTAATTTCTTGCTTTTAAGAGCTCTAATTACTATGTTGATCTTTTTTAGTACCTTCTCTTTGAGTTCAACTGCAGTTTTTTGATTGCTGGTCCAGGTTCCTAGAAATCTTGTATGTTCTACCCTACTAAGCTCCTTTATCACTTCTTTTTCTATACTGACCTGAACTTCTTTTGGATAGCAATTAGAATTGTTAATAGTAATTAGAACTGATTTATTACTATTGATTTGGAAATCATTGGCTTTGTAGACAACTCTCACAGTTTCGAGAATTTCTTCCATATTCTTTTTGGATCTTGCTATCCATATCATATCATCTATAAAGGCTATAACCATGTGTCTTGATTCTAGTCTTCTTGTGATCTGTCCTTTGAGATCTTGGTTCCAGATAACCAACATTTTATATCCCCTTTTTTTGTCATTCTGAATCTTGCAGAGTAAAGGATCATAGAATATTCGCCATATCAGTGGTGAGATAGTTTCCTCTTGATCGATACCATCTCTTGCTTTTATAGATTCTGTGAGATTATTTTCAAAGATGACTTGAAATTCTCTATCTTGAAATAGGCTCAGCATGATCTTGATAAAACCCTTTGATATTTTGATTCTTTTCATTGCTTTGACTAGCATATCTAAATTAATTGTGTCATAGGCTTTAGTGGTATCTTGAAAAAGTATTCACAATTCCTTTTTATTTTCTCTTGCATTTTCACAGATGTTGTTGAGGATTTTGATTGGTTCTGATGTACTTTCTTCAGGAAGACCCATGAAGTTGGGATCTTGGAGGAAGTTATTGACTTTACAGATATTTCCCATCCTATTAGTAAGGATTTTTATAAAACACTTTCTTGTGACTTTCAACAGAACTATTGGTCTTGTGTTTATTAGCTTATACTCCCATGGTTTTGATTTGACTATGAGGTATATATGACTCTGTTTCCAACAAGTAGAGGTTACCTTCTATTTCAAGAAGTTATTTAACATTCTTTTCAGGATTTCTTTTCTTTCCTTACTAAGTTTCTTAAGCATTTTGTAGCTAATTTGTGACCATCCTAGTGCCTTGTTGTTTGGAAGTGTTCAAGATATTTCACCTAATTCCTCTTGTAAGATTGGCTCGAGGAGATCTTTATACTATAGTTCCTTGATATAATCCTTGGATCTATACTTCTCTTTCCAGTCTTCTATAAGGCTATTAAAGTTAATATCTTTTTTTAAATGCTTCTATATAGTATTGCCTTAGTTCTTTTTCTACCTGTTTTAGTTGTTATGTATTCTGTATCATCTTATATAATCTTAACTTTATCCAGCGCAATTTTGCTTCTTGTTCTGTTTGTTAGGGAGCTTACCATTCTTCTTTGATTGAATTTTAGGTTATCACATCGTTGTTCCAAAGCAGCCTTGATTGTGTCTCTTGTTTTCTTGGTTTCAATTTTTTGACTGATAAATTTCAATCCCTCTATTGCATTCTAGATATTCTTTTTCAATAATGACCAGGGCATATTGGAGATGCTATGTTGAATACAATGGTTTTCGATCTGATGGTTAGAACTATGTATTGCATTGTGTTTCTTTATTGCCAAGCTGAAGGTCTGCAATTTGACTATTTCTTTTGATGCTTTAGTCTTCTTGAAGAGCTCTTTCAGCCATAAGACTTTTATGCATATAATAAACTCTAAACTGTATCTATATTTAGTTTTTTCTTTATGTATAATAAGTTTTTTGGTTGTGAGCTTGCTAAAGGCTGTTTTGCAGATTTGTTCTTCGAAGGTTTTCCAGATCTTTTTTGCTTGGTTTTCCCTTTCATTTTCATTGAGTTCTTCTTTAAATAGGAATTCTAATATTGTCTTGAACTTATGATCTAAGATTTCATGAAAGGTTTGTTATTGTTCTGAAAATGTTCTCTTAAAATCTATTCTTCTTAATTGTTGTTTAGGAGACTTTATGGTATTACTTCGTGTAAAGAGATTATTGTCATGTAAAGTTATAGAAATCAAGGTGTGGTTACTTCCTGTGACTTCTTTTATCTCTTCATTATTAAATAATAGTATTGAATATCTCGATAAGCTTTGTAATATCCAGATATAATCAATTCTACTACTGCTTGTTACATCCCATCTTGTGGGAGTCTTGTTTTTTTCTTCCTATATGACTTGTGTTCCATAAATCCCATTCATTAAGAAAATCAAACAGTGAGATTTCAGGATGCCAAGAGGATTTGAATTTTGCTTTGAAAGATGAGATTCTATTTTCCAATGGATTGTAAGCAGTATTAAAGTCTCTCATTATAATTGTGTGAAAGCCTTTTCTATATTTTGTTTTGTTAAGGCTGATTATTTTTTCCTACACTTTTTTGTACCTTTGCTTATCTGATGGAATATAGACCTGTATAATACAGTTCTTTTTTTTTTTCATCAGCAAGTTGATAGCTATAATATATCCATCTTCTTCCTCAATTGATATCACCTTTTTCTCTAGGTCTCTTCTGATAAGGAGGCTAACTCCTGCTCTAAAGGATGTGCCAGTATTGGTGTTGTGGAAGTGTTTATAGGCTCTTTGTTTGTCGAAAGCCCATTTGGCATTAGCTTGAATAAGTTTTGTTTCACATAAACCCTTTATACCTATCCCTTGTTCTGTAATTTCTTCAATCAGACTTCTTTGATTCATCTTATCTGTAATGCCTCTGATATTGTATGTTTCAATTCTAATTATTCTTTTTTGTATGTCTTCTATTTCTTCCTGTTCCTTTTCTATTATTATGTTTTTTCTTTTTTTGTTGAGGAAAATATCATGTTTCTTTTATATGAACATTGTTAGATCTAAATTATCATATTGTTCTAATGAAACCTCTTTTTCTTGTATTTATTCCTGCCCTTGTTGTTAATTGCTATTGAGAATAAAGTAAACATGTTTACCTCTTGTCTCTTAGGATTGCCTGTTATATCATGTTAGGAGCGATTTACTCCTCTTCTACTTCTATTTATCTTGTTTGGAGTTGTTTATCCTTCAAGTCATTTACAATATTTTATTACTTAGTTTTCAAGGTTGGTCAATATGAGCTACAGAGAATCTTGGTTGTCTTCTACCTATAATCTGGTATCCTCACTACTGATATTTTGCTGGTGAGTCCTTTGTCTTCTTATTGATTTTCTATTATTACCTGTAGCAGAATATCTAGTAGTTCTATAATTCTTCTGCCTTATACTATTATTATACCTTTGTTTTGTTTATTCTTGGTTTCTGGAGTGTATAGGTTTTATAGTATAGAGATGATGATAAGAGAAGAAAAAAGAGGATCTTGTGGACTTATACCCTAATAGTGAGTCTGAAGTTGAGTCATTATCTATGTTGATTTTTTGATATCTTTGATAGCATGATTTTTTTTCTTCACTTATATAACTAGTATTTTCTCTATTGCTAGGATTCTTCACACTCCAGGACAGTCTTAAACCTTATAGAAAAATATGTTGTTTGCATGTCTTGTCCCTATCCTCTCTTGTCGCGAAACAAATAACTATAAAGTTTTGTTTCTTTAATGTGTAAGGGTTTTTGGGAGTATAACATGCTTTTGCTTAAGTACCATGTAGAGCTCTTACTATTTTCATAGGCTATACTGGCAAGACCATTGCTAATTTGTAGGATCTTACATAACCCAGACTTCTCACAAATATTCACAAATAAATGCCTTTTCTATAGTTTCTTACTTTGCGACACTCAATTTTTTATGCCAGACTTTTGTATTTTTGGATTCTAGACCATTATGCATAAATCACGTTACCCATGTGACTCATAACACTATCAAGCTAATATATGTTCTATTTGTATCCAATAGTTTAGCTGAGTTGATATTTCTCTCAATTAGGGTGGTATTTATCTCTTCATGAGTCAACTCTGATTTAGTGAAGATAGCTTTGGACATTTCAATACCTATAGGTGTTGTCCATGCTTTTGCAAGATCCCATTTAATGTGTTTATGAAGCTTGAAATAGGCCTTGGCCCTAGTCTTCATCTTGGCCTTATAGATATGGATGTTTTGAACTATTTCATATATCTTGAAATGTTCAGCTATATAGCTTCTGGAAACTTTCTGATCTAGATCTATTAGACTGACATGCCATATATTAGATCTATTTTCCCCTTTGAATTCCTAAAAGATTTTTCTGTTTTTCTCTTTTTTGATTGTATGGATAGAATATGAAGTATGAGGAGTTATTTGTTGGATAATAAAATTATTCTCTTTATGGTTTATCTCTTCTATGTATTTTAGGACATCCTCTTCTTCTTGTACCTAAAAGGTCAACCATTCATTTTCATAGATAAATTCTTTCTTTAAGAGATGTCTTTCTTTCTGTGGTAGTTTCAGAGTATTGCTTAGGTAGGCCTTGGCTTCTTCTTCTGTTTCCCCTGGAATATTAGCTGTCATGGTACCAAGTCTATATATTTTTTCTCTTTTATAAAATATGAATTTGTTAATAGGATGAAGTCCCTGTTTCTCATATTATATAAGTTATAATCACTGATGTTATTGCCTTTTATTTTCTCTTGAAACCTTTGTATTTTGGCCTCTTCTTGTTTATGAATACTGGTCATTGTAATTTTATTATCTATTATTAACTTAATATCTACATGTTCTATGATCTCTATCAATTGACTTTTCAGTTCCTGTGGATCACTTGCATTTTTGATAATTTTTATGAATTTGTCTTCTATATAGGGCTATGGAAGATCTTCTTCTTTTCCCTTTTCTTGTTGCCAGAGGTATAGAATATGTTGAGTAAGAATTGTTTCTTATGGAATGTTGCTTTGTCTATTCCTAGAATGTTAGCAATAATACCATCTAGAATGGTAAAAGTTTCTGATACAGGAGTTGTTTCTTCTTTTGGATCTACTTTTTTTTACCTTATAAATTGTTGGGATGTCCATAGTTCTGAGGTTTTGTCTTGCTTTCTTGAAAGTATATTTAAGATATTCAAGATGTTCTCCTCTCTTTTATTTACTATATAAAGAATTCGTTGTACTCTATCCATGTTGGCTATGTCACATGATTAATAGACAAGTCATGCTTCTCAGATTAACTTTGTTTATTTGTTTACTTATTCAGATAGTATTACTGGAGGTTCTCTAATTTATCTGTTGTACAGTAGATCAATTGTAGGGTAAACACGAGTTGCAGGTTATTTATCTGTTTATTTGTTGATTTCAATAACACATGTATTGGATCTATTAAGGGTAAACTGAATGTGAAGAATGTGTTTTGTGATTAGCTAAAACATGTGTTGAGCTTGTTTATCTGTTTAGAAATATATTATGTAATCTATTGTTATATCTCTATTGTCTAAAGGGATATGTTCATATTCACGTTATGTGCTAGTTATTTATGTGTTGCTGATGTGTTGTTACTGATAATCTCTAGCTGTTGCTCTTGAGTTTCTGACGTTCTCTTGAGTTTTGCAAATTTTGAGTTTTGACTGGTTTACCAGTTGAGGTTACTATATTGCCAGGTTCTTTCTAATGTCTAGAAAGGTATAGATCTGCACTGGCCTAATTGGAAGCTAGGGGAGTTGATGTTGGATCCCTTGGCCTTACTATAATTCAGATTTATTTTTGTTTTTCCTTTCCCTCAAAAGTTGATTGATAAAATACTAATATTATTATTATATACTCTTCTTCTGGCAGTTTGTTTATAAAGCTTTATATGTTGCTTCAAGTGGGGTAATATAGTTGTGTTTCTCTTTACTGTATTTTCTAAGCTTGGGTTGTGTTATCCTTTTTCTATAAACAATTATCAAAAAAAGAAATTTTTAGGAAAATAATGAATTAGTGAAAAGAGTTTTTAATTAAAAAAATTATAATAAATTCAATTATATTATTTTTTTTTTATAACCCTAGGTCAGGCTAGGTACATGTGCTTTATTAAACGTTTGTATACTGACATTTTAAATGATTTGCTAAAGCTAAGACCTTACCTAACTCACTCGTCACTATTTTGTCTTGATATATCAAAACTCTAAGTGCAACTTTGGGAGTGATTTATCACTCTGCTAATGGTTCAGGTGAATATTCTTCCAACCTTTAACATTATTGCCTGCAGATCATCACTGCAGAAATTCAATTATATCATTATCAATTAATATTATTAAATATATAATATAAATATTATTATCTGCTGATCCTCTGACTACACACAAAAAAGATATTTGCAAGAAGTTTTATACTTCTTTGCTAACAAAGTCTTTATACTTTCATTAAAACAACTTGAAGCTTGTCTTCATGTATCTCCTTTACCTTCTCTTACTTGTTTATAAACTCCTTTGAATAAAAACTTGAGCCTCTAGTGGCCTAAAAAGATTCAAGTACGCATTTCCTCTACTAAGGACAAGAAGGTTCTAGGAAGTAAAAGAATTGACAAGTGAAGTGTCACCTTATAGAGCTAGAAGTGACAAGAAATAGAGGTTTTGTTAGCAGGGGAAGGCTTATTATCCATCTTCTCACATACTGTCTTGTACCCTCTTAGAGTGTCTATCGTTTTTCATGGTTTCTTGAGGGATTTTGCCTATCTCAGTTTTACCCTGAATTTCTGATAGCACAACGTCACCTGGCATTTGATTAGTTGACATGAAACACATTAGTAATTGAATGTAAACAAGCTTCTATTGATCACCTCATGTGTTCCAATGACATCATTAGTAATAGAAAGAGTTGATTGGTGCCCCGTGTCTGCCCCACTTCTCCAATTGGGTTAATCTACAGATCAAGTATTATGAGGTCAATAAGATATGAGCAACAAGTCCCCAGGTAGTGAAAAAACTGCTATTCGTTCAAGCTGAGATCTTTCTCTCCTATCATTCCGGTCAGGCAAAGTTCAAGACCAAGGTCTCCTTTTTATCCCAGTTAGGCAATAAGACTAAATGGTCTCTAATCCATGCTAAGCTTCAACCTTTTGGTTACAGTTGAAAATGCATTTCCCTAGAAGTTGTTGAAGGATATCACAATCGATGAGGATCTCCACTGCCTCTTTTGGTACCCTCTCACTATTGTGAAGCAAAAAAATCTTTGGGAAATAACTATTTTGAGCAATGGAAGATATACATCAGTAAAATTCCTTTAACTAGGTGTAGCTGCTGGAAGGTATTACACTGAAATAACATAGCCCAGTTCTTACTAGGTTACATAAGAACTTGGAGTCCATTGTAAGCCACCTTTCTATTGCAGGTGAATAAAAAATTACTGTCCAAAGAAAGTTGGAACCAAGTGTGTCCTGGAAGTAAAGGCTTCCACTAGGCAATAAGTCTCCTCAGACGGTACACAAGAAGAAAATTAAGACCAAGAATGGATAAGTTCCTCAGATGGTTAGGAAAAGAAAGGATATCCCAATAAGGCATTTCTTATTGAGAAGAGGTCTTGAGAAGCAGGTCTTTGGGGAAGCTGAAAATATATTTTTTTAATTTTTACTCTTTCATTTTCTTGTTAGTCTACTTAAACATTTTTAGATATCCCCCTCCCCTTTTTTCAACCCATTATTTTGTAGTTTCCTGTATTCTAGCAGCTTGGATCAATATACGTAGTGACAACTGCTAGCAATGATGCAATGGACTAGGAGGGTCTTTACCCAAAAATACTGTGGAGCGAAATATTGTCCCCAAAACTGAACTTAGAGGCTTTTATGCTTAAGATGAGTTTGTTAGATTAGAAGAATAGTTTAGCCGTAGTATGTATTATACTACTTGAATGAAAATGTACTTTTGTTTTCAATTGATTAATAAACTCACAATCTAGTCTGGCTGTGAGTATATAAAAAAAAAAAAAAGAAGCACATATCATTGAAACTTTAGTCCAACTAATGGACA
>CAJVPT010003784.1:0-14584 GCA_910592055.1 Acaulospora colombiana
GCAAGACTAGTACAAGGGACCCCAACATCAGATGGTGTTGGGACTCTTGTGCAAGTCCTGGCATGTTAGGCCCCGTAGTAGGTGGCAACAAGCCGATCGGTGGATGCATTAGTGTACTCTAGATAATGTCGATTCCTGAATTATGGGGATGGGTTAGCAATGCGCAATTTGTGTATCTCAATTGTCCCCAGTTTTGTTTTTAAAAGAGAAGTATTTACACTAGGCGGTCATGAATTTTTCTTATCCTGGTTAGGTTAGACATGGGAAAATATTCAGCACGATTGTTGCAAAATATGATCTTTTATTAATAAAACAATGAAAAGGCATGGGATGAGCCAGTTTAATAAAAAAAAATAAAATAAAAAAAATAAAAAATAATTGTAATCAATAAAAACTTATTTATATTTTAAAAATCAATACACTTTATATTTTTTTAAAAAAATTGTTAAATTAATTAAAAATCTTTTAAAAAATAAATTATTGAAAATAATTTTAATAAATAAAAATCAAAAAATATTTAATAATAAAATAAAATATCATTTTTTGAATATAACTTAAATAAATTTTATCTTTATTTAATCACAAAAAATAGTAAACTTTTTAGAAGAACTTTAAATTAATTTTATTGTTTTTCTTTTTCTATTTTTTTTTTTTTTTATTATATACTTACATATTTTGAATTTATTTAATTTTTTTTTCTTATATAGTTTTAATTTAATAATTTAGTAATTAGCAGATAACTATTTGACAACTTGTTAATAATAATCTATAATTTAAAATAATTTTACAAAGTTACTGTATAAAGAAAGTGTAATATATTTTTTTAAAGAAAATTTTTTGAAATTTTTAATTATTTAAATTTACTCCTATACCCATGATATATCAAAATATATATATATAGCTTGTATATATTGTATATTTAGTTTTATAGAATTTATTTTTTTATAAATTTTATCATCGTTAAATGTCACCTAATCAAAAAAATCAAATAGAAGAATTTTTGATTAATTTTATTTAACATTGATTTTATGAGTTTATAAAAATTGTCATCATTTTTTAATTGATTCGCCAACTATTTATTTATTATTTAAGAAAGAAATATTAGTAAACAACCGAATAAATAAAAAAATGGCAGATATAGATCTCGACCTTGTCGTTCCTTTTCCTTCAAAGCCCTTTTCACATTGTCAAATGCTTGAATTAAAATTTTCCTGGGAGCATGCCTCTTCACGCCCAACTTTTCTAAATCTTCATAACTTAGTACAATAATTTCTTGCCAGCGCATTCCAGCAAACAGTTTATAAAATCGGTGAAGCCATAAGCCTTTTAGCCAGCCAAAAAAATCTAACCGAATGATGATGCAGATGTGTAAGTAAAATTCGCGATCCAAGGAAATGACGAGTATATTTATATTTTACCTTCTTCCAATAGGTTCCAATTAACGTTCTCGTAATTTTCTTTGTAAAATTGACGAAATGTTTTCCCACCTCTGAATATGTACCCTTGTGTGTACTTTCTTCTCTTTAACCCCGGGTGATCTCTTTCGTCACGAGACTCATCGTCATATTCATAGTTACGCGCGTTGTCATTCGATTTTTCTTGCGTTGATGTTGAATTGCATCCATCATTTGAAAACTCTTGTCTCGCTGCGTGCACTTTGTCGTCATACCCGTAAAAAACCTTTCCTCTGTCTTTCAATATTCGATTACCTACGCTTTTTCTCTTATGTGCTGTTGTCCCTTCATTGCCGCAAGACGCCAGAACTCTGTCTATAATTGAATTCGTATTTCCAGTTTTACGCCTTCGCGACGGTAGCCCTTTATTTCCACACGAAACATGTCCCGAAATATCCAAGATTATTTTCCTTTCGAGTGGATGGATTTCTTTGGAGTTATTTGAACCATTGCTATTAACATCAAATGGATTCGCTTCTTTTTCATGCACAAATCCTTCATTTTTATTATAAAATTTTATGCTCAAAGAATGTAAAGTATATTTGAGAAGAAAAACGGGGTATGAATCGGTTCGAATATGGGAATTGAGTAGATGAAATGGTGGGGTCAACAGTTGCGCACTCAAGAAATTTTTCCAAATCCTTTTGCGAAAAGATAATTTAGGAAGTGACATAATCAAATCACGTAACGACCCAAGGTTTTTCTGTCGATATTCGTTCAAATTGCCTATTATAGGAGGCTTCGGCCAATCTTTTCCACAATGTCATTGCACATCATATTTTTTCTATAAATAGATTTGGTATTAATTATTCTTGATTTTAATTTTTATTAATCTTGTTACTTGATAAATCAAAATTTTTTTAATTTTATCAATGATAAATTTGATGAGCCTCCGTGAGTGAAGGAGAGCAATTCGTCATTCTGCCATTCATTCTCTAGTTTTCTAGGTGCACATAATAAACCAAAAAAAGCGGTGCGAGTGGATGTGAAGTTTTTTTTTTTTTTTGTTGAATTAATAAAATGGTAATATACATACATAAAAATACATTAATTAAATACAGTACAAATAATTTTAAGTTTTTTTTTTTTTTTTTTTTCTATCGCATCCTCGTGATCAGAAATTGATCATCTTTCCCAAAAACACACCCCACTCCCAACGCAAAATACCAGAAACAAACATAACATTAGCAAGAACGCCATGAGATAAACGTAGGTTGCGCTGACCACAAACTTGATTAATAAAATTCCGAATATCATATACATCAACACCAACCATTTTACTCCTTTATTCATCCTGAAACGAGGTCTCGACCAACGAGATTCACCGTTGGAACGTGATAATGTGCCCCTGTATGCTTGGTTGATGACGACCCCTGTTAGAGGCAGATTATCAGGAATTGTAATTTGTGTTAGTATACCTAAGGTTCCCGTGGCGCTCGAAGTTTGTGTCGACATATTTATGGAGAATAATTGTGAGTCCAAGGGATCTATCGTGTTTGTGTTGAAATACTGTCGTACTGTTGATTTCATAAGAAAATCGTCGTCCGTCGCATAAAATATTGCCTTATATGTGGGTGCGGGTGGTGTGGTCTTTTCATGTTTCGTCATAATTTGCGAATTGGTGGCGTTGACAGTAGTGGCAGTGGTGCTTGTATCAATGGAGCCATTGTCTCCCAGCGGCAATTTCGTAGATTTATCGTCACTCATTGTCCTTGTGAGTAGCGTTTTCGTGTCAAATTTTCTTGAATTTAATACACTTGATGAAGGGCGTAATCCATTCATCGATTGATGTCTCCTGACGTGCAGAGAATATTCGGGTATGAATATTCTAGGTGGTTGCTGCACCAGATCACCTGAAGACCATCTTCGTTCTTTTCCCAAAGAGTTTGACATTCTCCGAAGCGCAATCCCATCGGATATTTGTTGTTCAACCTGTTTTACGGAAGGTGACGAAGAATTGGGCCCGTCCACTCCGCTTGATGAATCTTCTTCGTTCACATCCTCCTCAACCTTAATCACGGTGTCTCCCTCAGATTTATCAAGCGCGGAAGTCGCCGATATTTCCGTCGTGGCGATGTTGTCCCCATTGAGATGCAACGTTTTGCGCGATGAAATTGACATTGCAGAAGATTTCGCAAATGACTGTTGCGTTAACCTGACCGATTCCGCCTTGACCGCATAATAATGTACGTCGCCAATGATATTCATATTGTTCAGTGGCTATCATCACAAAGGGTTTAAAAAAATTAATTATTCAAAAACTTGAGTTTCCGATGACGAAATAGTATCACTCCTTCATTGATAGCAATGCTTACATTCTTTGCCTTCATTCGGTGCAGCAATCCTTGATCCGGTTGCGTCCTGAACAACACCTTGTTGATGTGGTGCGCGGAATAGTAGGATTGATAGGTTTTCGATTCATCCGATGAGTCGGCCGTGGTTACTCTGGCCAGTATAAAATCTTTTCCTTTCTCCGCGTGTTGTTGTATAAGTGTGTCGAAGGATTCCAAGGTAAACGGATCTTCAGTTGACGCGTCTAGAAAGTAGTCGTTATCATCTTCGGTATCGTCATTTGATGGTGATGGTTTCTCGCGGTCGATGAGTTGAATGAATCGCTCCAAAATTGGTTCCCCGCCATCATTATTCGTGTCATCGGTCGCCAAATGATTTGAAGGATTATCAAGGGTGATCTCGTTGGATGATGAAGGTGAGCTCTTTTCGTGCAGAGAGTTTTCCAATTCATTGTTTTCGTTGGACGCCGACATTTGAACAACCTTTCACAAATTCACACAAGACAACCTTGCGAGAGAATTAATGCAAAACTCTTGAACTTGTGTATATGTATTATCCGGTTTGTCGCACAATTTGTACAAAAAAAAAAATTTTTTTTTTTTTTGAGTTCAGACAGAAGCGTAGTAAGGAGGAGAGAATTAAAATGTTGAAAAAGTCGGGTTCATTATATCACTGTAATTTATGTATGTATATTTTTGATTACAAGTAAATTAAGATAGCATGCACAACAGTGATACATTCCATGTAGAAAAATCATACATTGATTTGCCTTCTGTACCACGTACCGGTGCAATCCGATGGATCCAAATTTGGTTATCGTATCAGAATCAAAATTTTTTTATTTCCCTTACACTAGAATTCCATATTCTCAATGCTGCGCCAGCTAATTCGCACTAATGCGTGGAGGTCATCTCATCCAATGCAAAAGGAATCAATTGACGAGTCTAATTAGTGAAAAATCAGAAGAATCATAATAAATCGTGAATGAGGTGAGACTTAATAAACATACGACAGTAGGTTGACCTATTCTACGCATCGCGGAATGTATGCCAAGAAGAGGTTGCCATGTAACGTATGAGACTCTCATAAAAGGGATGAGTTGAAACTTAACTGTGTCACAAAACGCCAAGTCTGAACCATGTGATCTTGCGTCTGAACGTATGAATGATAAAATTGTATTTATTATCTACGTGAACGGACTAAACTGTATCACTTCGATTGCTTCGGCGTCATCATCATTCATCATTTTGCAAATCGAGAGAAATCGACTGGGAACACAGCAAAAAAAAAAATCAAAAAAAGTCAACCACTCATACACTTTATGACGATGACCATTGTTCCACGTTACGCGTGGTGCGTGTCTATTTTTTTTATGGTCTTAATGATTACATGCTGTAAAGGGTATTAACGATGGATGGGATGGGATGTGATGCGATAGAAATATGGATCATACACTACTGTATACGGTGTATACATACATACTGTACGTTACGCTACGACGTCCTCACTAATAACTATCACTATCACCGTATCGCGGGAGATTCAATTCAGCGTTAACCACCCCCCCTCCCCCTTCTTTAGCTCTCAACGCTCATCACCACCAATCGCACTCCAAAACAATGCCCACGTTCTCGACAATCCATCATCCAACGGCGCACCAGGATGATCCAAGAAGAATTGATACGCCTCTTCGGCATTCACCTGGGCGTAGTTAGCGTACAGAATGCTCTTCCACGAACCCGTCAAGGAATTCGTCACTGCTGCAAGTTTTTGTTTCCACTCTTGGATTACCTTTTGTTGTACATTTGGAATGCGTGAAACAACATAAACGAGAGGCAGCAATGAATTATACAATAATGGCTAGAATGAATGATTTTTAATTTCATGAACACCCACAAAATTTCTCGAGCGTATGTACGGCGTTATTGGGGTCACCGGTAGCATTTGTATTCCGTGAATACATTCTGCCTCAAAGGAAAATGTGAAAATTGTAGCAGTAAAAAAAGAAAGAAAGAAAGAAAGAGCATCGCACTCACCAACATTCGTACTAAAATAAGTGGTGTAATCCACCTTATTCTCAAACAATATCCCCGTCACTTTGTTTTTCACAAATTGAGGTGGATGGTTCCGATTGTCATCCTCCATCAGAAAATAGTTTCTTATTGATCGTCGCAATATCGCGAGCATCATGTTTGCCAGATTCGTCACCTTCTCTCGTTTTGATGTCAATCCATAAAGTTTCATGGCGTAGTAGAAATTTACATCTTCACTAGTGGATTCTTCGTCCTTCCCATCGATCGATGGGAATATGCCTTTGGACCACGAGTGACCGACATACCAATCGAATGCACGAAATGCAGGAAAGTGAGGATCGGCGGGCGAAGGATTCGCTACGTCGCGGACGAGGGCACTGATCCATGGGTCGTTTGCAGCGCCCCAAGATTCGTCGAGGTGACAGAGGATTGAAGCGGCGAAGATCAAGTAGCCGTAGTGATAATGATGGTCACTGTTAATAATTGTGACGAAAAAATACAAGTTATGCGCGAATGACACGCCACGCCATAGTCGATACTCAGGATGCTCACTTGTACCAGGTATTCCCAAAATCCGTTTCCGGTCCCTTGATGAAACCATCCATGGAGACCACTCCTTTCCAAGTGGTTTCGTACGTGAGTCTAACTTGTTGCAAATTCTGAGCGTAAATGTCCATGACTCTCTATTATTTTTTGCGTAGAAGGAAAATTGACTACAGAGATGCGTCGAGCGTCGAAAGGGCATAGGAAGAACTCGCTATTAACACAATGCACACCTTCAACTTCATGATACATTCCCTTCCTAATCCTTGTTCCTCGCCAGGCAACTTGTTCAACACCAAACACACCAATCCCATCTTGGCCAACCCTTTTCCCGAAAAATAAATCGAATCGGTGGTAGTCTCTGCCACAAAGTCAACCGCGTAATCTTTTCTGGCTTGCTCTAGTATCACTTTCGTTTTCTCTGGCGTCAGCTTCGTTTCGAAATCTTTGGGTAGAAATTCTACGTCCGGGAGCTCCGGTTCGCGAAATGTCCACGTGTTGCCGAGATGGGCTTTTGCGAGACCTCTCGTGGTGGTGGAAAGTTGGAGATCCGTGGACTGAGGTGTTGGAAAGAATGACTCTCGATGATGCGGCAGAGAGAATAATAATAAAGATTTTGAGGGATCGCCACCGAATTTCCACTTGAATGTGTAAACACTTTACGAATGATGAGGTTAGTTCAAATCCGAGGCCAAATCATACCTCAATCTATGCTCACCCATCACCCGTGACTTCCAAGTCCGCGCCCATCGGCCACGTTCCAAAATTTTCGTCATATACTTTTTCGGCATGCGGATTATCCCTTGGCACCTTGGCGACCTGAACAATTCCCGTATATGCCGCACCCGTGGCCTCAAGCCTATGCGTTGGTTGCACCTTCAATTTTAAGCTTGCATCGCTTGCGTACAACAACCACTTCACATCCCCTTCGAGTAGAATTTCATATTTAATCCACCCGCTCGTCATCTTCCGCGGCGGATCGACTCGTTTGAAATCGAACTCCGAGTTGAACACCGGAGTGAGGTTTGCGTACTCGGCGGTGATAAATGACATTCCTCGGGAGACAAAGATGGTCATGTGCGGACCGTCAGTTGATCCTCCGGAAGGGAATAAGTTGATGTTGGTGTGAAATTCGGACATTTGGGTCAAGGTCATCTGGTGATCTTTGCCGAGCTTGGTGGCGGAGAAGATTAAATCGGAAATGTAGGAGCTGAAATAAAATCTGACGGGTCGAGCATTGGGGTCAGGACCAAACACCTACGAGGATTGGAACAACGCGGTGAAACATACTCGTGTCACAAGAAACAAACATATTTATTTTCTACCCGAAGGTACCTTCTTATCGTCGTCTACGTGAGAAACACTCAATCCCATAAACCCTCTTATCCTCCCTCGTTCCCACCTCAATCCATATGGTAGAGGCCATATGGGATTGTTTTCGCCCTCGAGCAACATGTTTGAATAAAACTTGTTGGTCTGTACTGGTCGACCTTTCACATGGGATGCGTCCACATTCTTGGGCTCAACTGTGTGTTCGCGAAATTCAAAAACCGATGGTGGAGGATCAATAGAAATCGGATCCAAAAGGTTGTCACTGACTCGGTGAGTTATATTATCAGGTAGGTTGGTTATGCCCGAGGATGACATGTCAAGGAGCTTTGGGTGGTCGGTAGTACGATTATGATGATAAATTGTTGTTGTGTTAAATTTAATGATGGAAATTGTGGAAATGAAGGGCTGAGCAAGATATTTATTCTAAATGTGGCTTTTCACAGTTGTTTAATTAATCGTTATTAATGATGAAACAGGTATGATGTATGGTATTATGATGACTTGGGAAACACGTATGGAAGGATTTCACGACTTTGCAAGGGAGATTAATAAATTGTCACGGTGAATCTAAATGATTGTCGCATTATTGAGATTTCAATGGTAATTGTTAAAATCATTGTCTAGATTATTTTTGTTTTGATGAAATTTTTGTTTCGAGTTCTAATTTATATGCGTAAAATTAATTGCGCAATCGAATTAATGCTATTTACGATATCCAGCATTTAATGGCTGCTTAATTTGTCGGATTCTTACATTTCATGTGATTTTGAAAGTGAAGTGTGTTTTACGCAAGCGAATGTACAGTATGATCTTTAAAACATTTACTGTATTATTTCATCATATATTAATTCATCGCATTTGAAATTAATTGCTTTTGCTATAGTAAAATTACTGTAAATATTAACCTTTTTTTTTTTAAAAATGAAACAAAGGAAAGCCATTTGTCATTCCCGTTGAAAAACTTTAAATTACAGATCCAAATATTGCCATCTGTATCGATTAGTGATTATGTGGACGTGATTAAATACAGTATTTGCTTATTTTTAAAATTAAAAATTCTTTACATAAAAGGATCGATCGTGATATTCATGAGTATTAATAAAATCGAATATTAATCAATTCATATGAAAATCGATTTAATTATATTATTCATATTAACAAAAAAGTGGTTTCAAGTTGATAAATATTATCTTGAACACAAAATTGAAATTTTATTAGATAAATTGGTAATCATTTAACATCATATAATAATTGTAAATTTCTTATAATAATAATGATTCGATATTGTCAATCTATCCTAAAATCTCAAAATAAAATAAAAAAAAATTAATAACTAATAGTAAGGAGTGTTCTTGCTAAAAAAAAAAATAAGTTCAACTACGGCATACTAAAGTTAATGGATTTTAGTTTACATCAAATTTAATTTATTTGATTAAAAGATATAGATATAATTTGGTTTTAAAATAGTTTCATAAATAAAAAGTTTTGAAAACAACTATTAGAAATAGCACTTCTATTTACAGTATATATAATTAATTAAAAAAATTTTTTTAATCTGCAATTATGTTATTATGGTATATTCTTATTTGAAATATCAAACAAATATTTGAAATATTATATAAACTTTTAAATAATGATCAACTCATTTTTATATATTATTAATTAAAGAACTAAATTACTTAAAAAATATATGAAATTTATTAAATTAAATAAAATAAAATCTTAATAAGATACTTCAAATCAGATTTAAAAAATAGTATTTTATTTTCTTGATAAATTGAAATTAAAATTTTTATTTTTCAAAATCAATAGCAATAATTTATTACTTTTTTTTTTTTTAACTCGCAATCATGCCACAATAGTATATATTTATTAAAAAATTGAAATAAAATTTACAATATTTTGTAGACTTTCACAAAGTGACTAACTCATCTTTATATAAAAGTACTCTAAGTCAGATTTTGGGAACAATATTTCACTCTCCTAATAGATTGGTAATAACCTCTATCTATTGGAATTATTATCAACAGTTTGTCACTGTTAATTGCCCGAAAATCAATAAATTATTAAATTAAAAAGGGAAAAGGAAAAAAATGATTAGGGAAGGAAACAATTCAAGGCACACCAAAAAAATCCAAAAATAAAAACAACCTCTTCTCAAAAGGGATCTGCCTGATTGATATAGTCTTCTTGCTTCATTTGAACCTTAGAAAAAATCTTCTTTTTCACCACCTGCGGCATTAGACAAGTCAATTCAATTAATTTTTTATTTAAGTTAGCACCGGATTGAAATATCTCAAGGAAAACATTTAGATCTCAGCTTTTTCTATTAAAGCTTTGTCACTATTTGAGGAACTTAAATAAGAGACAGGAGTTTACAATCCATATTATCTATCACTTGGTCTTTTGGTATTATAGAAGTTTTTATTGAAGGACTTGAGTTTTTTGGGGACAACCATTTCTAGAACTTTCTTTTCAATTACCAATGATATCATCGAAATATATGAATATAATCAATAGGAGCTTGTTTATATTTCAAAAACTAACATGTTCTATATCAGTCAATTACCTTTAGTAAGGATTTGTGCTACCAAAAACTCAGGATCAAACTGAGGTTAATAATGGATCTCTAAAGTATTTAGCATATAAAATTTTGCAAATTACTTATGTCTCTTTTTGAGAAACAAAATTAATAGCTCTTTACTTTAATAGGGATAAAAGTCAGGAAATATTATAAATCAATGATTTGGATAATAGAGAACAATTGTGTATAGTTTTTTTATAGTTATTAATTTAAAAATTTTAATATTTTCCAATGAGGGACATTTGACTTTTGTCTCTGCTTCCCCTTTAGGAACCCATCTTTAAATAAGATAGGCAAAATTCCCTTGAAAACATAAAAGTGATAGCTCTAAGAGGCCCACAAGTGACTGGAAGAAAAAAAATAAGCCCTTTTATCATCAAAAACCTCTATATATCTCTCACTTCAAAGGTTAAATAGGCCTTTAGGTACTTCACAGTCAGTTCTTCTTCCTTTGGGAACTTTCTTACCATTGGTATCAAAGGTATTGCTTGACTTTTCTTAGTCATCTGAAGTCAAATTTATGAGTGAAAAGGTTTGTAAACAAACAGGAAAAGGTAAAAGTAACTCTTGAAGTCATACTTCAAGTTGTTTTAATAAAAGTATTAAGACTTTATTAGCAAAAAAGTATGAAAACTTCTTGCAGTCATCTTTTTTGTATATAATCAGAGAATCAATAGAAAGAGTTTTTTTAATAATAATTTATTATTATAGATTATCTTAACAAATAATAAATTATTTAATTAATATATTAAAAAAAAAAATTGAAAAAATAATTCAAAGTCTTTCAAAAGATTCTTATTTAAATAAACAATTTTCTTTTAAAAATTTACTTGATTGAAATATTATTTAATTTTAGATTATTTAAAAAATCTATTTATTAATTATCAAAACTATATGTTATCTAAAGAATTTATTATTCTAAGTTTTTAGAATAAAAGATTTTATTTTATATCTTTTATTTATGAATCTTAAACTTATAACTTAATAATAATAATAATACTAATAATATTTAACTTTATTAATTAAAATAGAAACTTAAAGACTTTAGATATTTTTTTGAAAAAAAATTTTTATTAGCTATAAAACTTGTTAAAAGATATAAAGATATAAATATATAATGATAGGTCTCTAAAGTATTTAGTATATAAAATAAGATATATTAAGCTTCTTTGCAGGATTAATAAGAAGCAACCTTGTTCTCGAGATGACGAATCTTAGATGCCATGGCAAAAGAATCGGAAAAGAAGCAAGAAAATGGATAAAGAAGGTGCAGAGTACAGTATACAACCAATTCCGTAAGAAGGTTTGGAATACAAGATGCGAAAAAATCTTAGAATGGGAAAGAATACAGGGGATCCAAAGAAATGATAAGATGAAAAGATCTCCAAGCCTTCCTAGTCCAAAACCTAAAACTGCATTATCAGAAAGAAGAAATAATCTATTAATAGAAGAAAGAAGATTAGAAGATTAAGGTCTCACAGATATCTTATTAAAAGGAGTTAGATTCAGAATAAAATGGTTGGGTTTTGAGTTCTGTCAGAAATGCAAAGAGTGATCTGCAGTAGTGACCTGCAGGCAATGATATTAAAAGTTGGAAGGATCTTCACCTGAACTTTTAATGGAGCGAAAAATTACTTCCAAAGTTGCACTTAGAGTAATTACTAAGACGAGTGAGCTAGTTAAAGTTTTTGCTTTAGTGATTCATACTATATGTACAGCTTACAATTGTTTAATAAAGTACACATAACTAGTCTGACAGAGGGTTTAAAAAAAAAAAAGTATTTAATATATAAAATTTTCTCCCTTTTTGACTATTTTGATCCTCTTAGAGCTATCACTTTCATGATTTTCTAGGAAATTTTGTTTATCTCAATTTGATCTTGAATTTTAGATAGCACAAGTTCTCACCAAAAGTGATTGATTAATATAAAACATATTAATTTTTAAAATATAAACAAACTCATATTGATTATATTCACATATTCCAATAATATCATTGATAATTATAAAGAAGGTTTCAAAAATATTTGCTCCCAAAAACTCAAGTTCCTTAATGAAAACTTTCATAACATCAAAAGATCAAGCAATAGGTAATATAAATTACAAACTCCTATTTCTTACTAAAGTTCCTTAAGTAATACCAAAGTTTTAATGAAAAAAAGCAGAGTCCAAATGCTTTTCTCAAAATATTCCAATCTGATGCTTACTTATTGTAAATAAAGAACCAGTTAGATTGACTCATCTGATACCACTGGTGGTGAAAAAGAAGATTTCTTCTGAGGTTTAAGTAAAGCAAAAAGACTATTCCAATTAGGCAAATCTCTTTTGAAAAGAAATTGCTTTTATTTTTGGATTTTTTAATGAATCTTGAATTGTTTCCTTTTTTAATAATTTTTCTTTTCTTCTTTTTTAACTTAGCAATTCATTAGTTCTTGGACAATTAACAATGACAAATTATTGACAATAATTCTGATAGATAGAAATTAATACTATCTATCAGGGAAGTATAATATTGTCCCAAAATCTGACTTAGAGTACTTATGTATAAAGACGAGTTAGTTACTTTGTGAAGTCTGTAAATTATTATAGATTTACTTTAATTTTTCAATAAAAACAAGCCATTATGGTATGATTGCAGATTAAAAAAAAAATATATTTAGTATATAAAATTTTACTTTTATTTTATTTTATTTTTTTTTTTGACTGGCGCAGCCTTGTTTTATTATTTTCACCAAATTACATATGTAGAATATGATAAGACTATAGTACAGGGATGTATATTTAGTAATAGTAAAACCCGATAAGCTATTTGCTACCTTGTGGCCTGTTGCCCTTCCCCTGAGGGAGAGAAACTAACATACTGAGGCTGTACTAGTTGTCATATGAAAGAATAAAAGAGAAAAAATGTTTGTTTGATACTTTATATAATCATTAATGTAGCCATTTACTATTCTAATCAAGTCTAAGAGGGATTGTTATATCACCACTGGGTTCACTTGCTTCTTATACTTCCCTGCTCTGGTTTTCATCCATTTGCTCTGTCCCTGTATGCCTTGTGCTTTTCTTTGCTTCTGTATTGCCTCACATCTTGTTTTCCATATGTCATATAGTAGTTCCTTCCATTCATTTATTGTATTTGTGATGGTCTTGATTTCAGCCTTCCTGTCTGTTAAGATTGTTTTAAGTGTACATAGAATTTCTTTTGGAACTGCCCCTTTTATCAGTAGTCTGAACTTCCTAGGATTGTCCAGCTGGACCTGCCTGTATATGGTGTCCTTGAATGTTTTCTTGTGTTCCTTTTTTACTTGTAATGAGGCATTCTTGATTAGTATCCTGTGAAAGTTCTTCTTTAATGTTTCTATGTTGTTGCTGCATACAAAGGGGTGTGTTGTGTCTTCGATTTTCCCACAGTTAGGGCATTTGTTATCTTTGTAGATTGAGGGAAATCGGCTATATAATTTGTGTAGGGTTGGAAGCTCTTTGTACCAGAGGTTGAATCCAAATTTTCGCATGTAGTGGTCTTGGCCTAATGTATTATGTGCATTCATTTTGGATGGGTATAAGGTGGCGAAAGTGTGCTCCCAATATATGTCTCTGAGATCTTCCTCTGTGAAACTATTCCGTATCTTATTAAGTAATTTCCACTTTGTAAATCTGATAGCCTTGTTGACTTGCTTTACTAGATTCTTTTCTGGAATATCTATCTTTGTTGTGTCCCATGTTGTTTTTATAAGGGAGGACTCCTGGTGTTGTCTCTTTAAATTTATGATCTTCCAGTTAGGTTTAATGTGTTGTGATGTGGGATCTATCCTGACTAGCTTGTCCGCTTCTTCATTCAAGGGGATTCCAGAGTGTGCCTTCACTTTGTGTAGGGTTATGTGCAGATTCTGTTGTTTTCTGATATGATTGAAAGTGTTGATTATTGCCTGATTGGGTTTCTTCTTTTGCCTGAGACTCATGGGGTTCAGGGTTTCTGTTAGGTTTGTTATTGCTGTTTGACTATCAGTGTATAAGTGTACTGTCATGTTCTTGTTGAGGGTGCTTATTGCTGTTGTTATTGTCATTATTTCTGCCCTCGTTGAGGAGGCATGTAGTTGAGTTTGTCCTTGGAAAGTATGCTTAGTTTCTGTCTCGTCTTTGATTATCCAACTGAAGCCCATGTGTGGCCAGTTTCCATGGTTTGTTACTGATCCATCTGTGTAGATTGTGGCTAGCCTGCAGTCTCTTATTTGTTCTTGGATCCTGATCAGGGTGTTCAGTTCCAGCTTGTTGAGGGTAAAGAACTTGCTGAAGTCAATTGTTCCCCTGTTGTTATTGTCTATGTTAAGTTGCAAGTAAGGTCTTTC
>CAJVPT010003785.1:0-14583 GCA_910592055.1 Acaulospora colombiana
AGAAATAGAATAAGTATTAAGATATAATATATATAAATTTTATAATTTTTGACTGTATAATTAATGATTTAAAAATTATTAAAGTTGAAATTTATAATAAAAATATAATAAGTGAACTCAAACTTTTGAAAGCATCTGTATATTTGTTTTTTTTTTTTTTGAGTATCTGTAGCCAGGCTAAATTGTTAGTTTATTAATTAATTAAAAATATAAATACATTTTTCATTTGAGCAACATAATAATTACTATAGCTAAACTATTATACTAATCTAATTAATTCATCATAAGTATAAAAACCTTTAAGTTTAGCCTTGAGGACAATATTTTGCTCCACAGTGTCTTTGGATAAAAACCCTTCTAGTCCACTGCATCATTGCTAGCAGGTTATCACAGCTATATATCTAACCAAGTCATTAAAATATAAGAAATATAAAAGGATAGGTTGAAAAAGGAGAGAGAAGATATCTAAAAATGTCTAAGCAGACAATAAAAAAATGAAAGAGTAAAAATTGAAAAAAATATATTTCCAGCTTCCTTCAAAAACCTGCTTGTCAAAATCTCTTTTCAATAAGAAATGTCTAATTGGAATATCCTTTCTTTTTTTGATCATCTGAGAAACTTATCTATTCTTGATCTTGATTTTCTTTTTGTGTATCATTTAAGGAGACTTATTGCCTAGTGAGAGAGCCTTTACTTCTAGGACACACTTGGTCCCAACCTTTTTTAAACAGTAATTTTTTATCCACCTATAGTAGAGAAATGACTTATTATGGATTTCAGGTTCTTATGTGACCTAGTAAGAACTAGGTCATATTGTTTCAGTATGATACCTTTCAACAACTACATCTAATTAAAGGAATTTTATTGATATACATCTTCTATTACCCAAAAGGCCAGATTTCTCAATAATTCTTTTGCCTTGCAATAATGAGAGGGTTTCAAGAGTGGTAGGGATCCTCATCAATTGCAATATCCTTCAATAACTTCTGTAAAATATATTTTCAACTGTAATTAAAGGGTTGGAGCTTAGTATATAGACTAGTAATCATTTAGTCTTATTGCCTGATCAGGATAAAAATAAAACACTAATCTTGAACTTTGCCTGACTGGAATAATAGAAGAGAAAGATCTCAATTTGAATAAATAATAGCTTTTTTATCACCTGGAAACTTGTTGTTTATATCTTATTGACCTTATAAAACTTGATCTGTAGGTTAACCCAATTGGAGGAATAGGCAGATATGAAGTATCAATTAACTCTTTTTATTATCAATGATGTTATCAGAATACATAAGGTAATTAATAAGAGCTTGTTTATATTCAGTTACTAATATATTTTATGTCAACCAATCAGATGCCAAGTGATATTGTGTTATCAGAAATTCAGAATCAAACTGAAATAGGCAAAATCTCTCAAAAAAACCATGAAAAACAGTAGATATTTTAAAAGAGTACAAGATAGTATGTGAGAAGATAAATAATAAGCCTTCTCTTGTCAACAAAATCTCTATTTCTTGTTACTTCTAGCTCTATAAGGTGGCACTCCACTTGTCAGTCCTTTTATTTCCTAGAACCTTCTTGCCCTTAGTAAAGGAAGTATGTAATTGAGTCTTTTTAGATCACTAGAAGCTTAAGTTTTTATTCAAAAGAGTTTATAAACAAGTAAGGAAGGATAGGAGAGATATATAAAGACAAGTTTCAAGTTGTTTTAATGAAAGTATAAAGACTTTATTAGCAAAGAAGTATAAAACTTCTTGCAAATATCTTTTTTGTGTGTGGTCAGAGGATCAGCGAAAAGAGTTTGTTATATTTTCTATCTATTAAAATCATTATATACAGTTTGTCACTATATATTATTCTAAAAAACAATAAATTGCTAAATTACAAACTGAAAAAAGGGAAAAAAGAAAACAATTACAGCTCTTCAAAAGATTCTTATTCAAATAAACAACCTCCTTTCAAAAAGGATCTACTTAATTGAAATATTCTCTAAACTTTAATCTATTTGAGAAACTTAGCCATTCTTGAATATTGAGACTTAAAGAAGAATATTTGAAGAATTTATTCTTCTATTGATATATGGATTTATTTATTACAATACTAATATTAGTATTATATTATAGTTAAGTTAGCCTAACCAGAATAAAAAAGTTTCTACAGAAACTTTGTTTAACTAGGATGAAAGCTTGAAGACCTTAGTTTTCTTTCTGAAAATACCTTCTCATTATCTAAGAAGATTTGATTAAGAGATAAAGATATCATATTTTATACACTTTATTTATCTTTTTGTATTATAACTATTTTTCTTGAGAACTTGCTTAATTGGAAGATAACTTTTTTATTAACTTTTTTTTTCAATCACTAATAATATTATCTGAATATATGAGTGTAATCAATATAAGCTTGTTTATATTTTAAAAATTAATATATTTCATTTCAACCAATTACCTTTAGTAAAAATTTGTGCTATCCAAAATTTGAGATCAAACTGAGAAAACTATGAAAATGAAAGCTTTAAGAGAATATAGATAGTAAAAAAAATAAAATAAGCCTTTTTACTGCAGAAAATCACTATAAATTTTTTGTTTCAAAGGTTAAAAAGATTTTCAGGTACTTTACAGTCAGTTTTTTTTTCTTTGAAAACTTTCTTGCTATTGGTATCAAAGATATTACTTGACTTTTTTTGATTACTAAAAATCAAATTTTTGAGTAAAAAGGTTTGTAAATAAGAGAGAAAGTATAGAATTGACTTTTTGAATTATATTTCAAGTTGTTTTAATAAAGGTGTTAAGACTTTATTAGCAAAAAGTATAAAAACTTCTTATAAACATCTTTTTTTATATTTGATCAGAGAATCAGCAAAAAGAATTTACTTATATGAATAATTATTTTTGAAAGTATTAAAAAGATTAATTAAAAATTTTTAGTGATCTTTTTTTGGATATACGATTTTTGATATTCTTTTTTGTATCTCTTTTTATATTTAGTAATTATTAATTCTTGATTATTAATTATCAATTATTAATTCTAGATTATTAATCTTAATTAATTAATTAATTAATTAATAATCACTTTAACTACTCTTTTTACTGATCCTCTGATTCTCAAATCATATATAAAAAAGATATCTGCAAGAAATTTTATATTTCAAGGCTAATAAAATCTTATCACTTTCTTTAAACCAACTTAAGAACAAGGTTTCCAAGAGTCATTTTACAACTCTATTGCCTCTTTTTATATCTTGCTACAAAAAACTTATCTTTTAGTGGCCAGAAAGACAACTCTACTTTTCTTACCAATGGCAAGAAAGTTTTGAAAAAAAGTAGACCTGACTTCTCTATTTTCCTCTTACCTGCTATAAAAATATTACAGAATCTTGTTTGTGATAAAAAACATTTTAAAAGACAATTCCACTATTCTCTTATCATTATGGATGCTCTAATGGTACTCTTTTATGATTTTCTCTGAGGAATTTTGCCTATCTCAACTTGACCCTAAATTTTGAGTTACACAAAGTTTCTGGTACTGTGATTGGACAATGGAAACACATCAGTGATTCAAGATATAAACAAGCCCCTATTGGCCACCTCATATGTCTAAATGCATTTCCTCAATTTCCATAAAAACCTGGAATCCATCATAAGTTGCATTTCAGTCATACAGATAGATATAAGACATGAAATCTATAATATCATTGGTTATATGAAAAGAATAAAGAAGCCTGAATTAGAACTTATCAGATAACAAACAATAATTCTTCTCTACTCCTTTTTCTCTTTTCCAGTATATACAACTAGATGAAAAAGACTACAAGGTGCAGAGTTCTTTAGAAGAGTTTTTGGTTACTTAGTACTGACACATTGGAAAGATATCTCCTAATTCATTAGATAACTACTGAATCTCTTCAAATACTCTCTTAATAGCAATACAATATAAAAAAATTTTTGATTAGTGCTAGTGGAATTAAGGCTTCACATGAGGGATCCCAATATCAGAAATAATAGATACTATAAATAAATCCTTGGTAAATTAGCTCTCCTTCTTATGAAATCTGGGATAACAATAAGCTATTTGATGGGTCATGTTTTTGTCATGTCTCTAAGGAGCACCAGTATAATCTTGAAGATAATATAGTGAAAAATTCTTTTTACTTGATGTTATTCCTTATTTTTTTTTTAGTAAGTAGTATACCTACACTAGATGGTTATATAATTATCTTATCTTAGTTGAGTAAGATGTAAATAGTTTACTCTCTGTACTATTCATTGATCTGTAAATCCTTAAACAGTATGGATAATTATTCATTCCAATTGTTCTTAGGTATTTTCTTACTTTAATAAAACATATTCATTTTGGTATAAGAATGAGCTAGCATTAAATAATAATAATAATAATAATAATGATAATAATCACTTCAATCATTTAATTAATCAATTAATAATCACTTTAATCAATTAATTAATTAATTAATAATTACTTTAATTATTTAATTAAAGTAATTAATAATCACTTTAATTATTTAATTAATCAATTAATAATTACTTTAATCATTTAATTAATCAATTAATAATTACTTTAATCAAGATATTAATTAATTAATAATCACTTTAATCAAGATATTGATTAATTAATAATCACTTTGATCAAGATATTAATCAATTAATAATCACTTTAATCAAGATATTAATCAATTAATAATTACTTTGATCAAGATATTAATCAATTAATAATCATTTTAATTAAGATATTAATTAACTAATTTTTATATAAATAGAAAAAAATTTTTTATTATCCATTACCTTTTAACACATATTTTTTATCACAAAAAAGTCTTATAACTTCTATTGTACAATATATAATATTGTTTCACAATTATCTGGTAATAAATCAGATCAATTTTATAATTATTTCTCAAATGATTTCTATATTGAAAAATCTTTTTTTCCTAATATATAAAATATATTGAAAGCTAATCAAATTCTTAATATTATTAAAATCATGCATACTTCTGTTTCTACTAAATATAAATCTAACATTTTATTATTAATTGTAGTTTATATAATAGATCAGAATTAAACAATCTTGATTTTAATTTTAGTAATAAATAATTTAATACTGCTCTTAAAAAATTGATAATCAAATATTTAATTTATTGGATTATTAAAGAACTATTCCTTCTTTCAAATTAAAAATTAATAAAGAAACTTTTGAATTAATTATTAAGTTTCTTTTATAAAATTCTAAACTTTTAACTTCTATATATTTTTCTATTAAATTTCTTTATTCCTTAGAAAATACTATCATCAATTATAATTCATCTATAATTTATTATTTAGAAAAATCTAAAAAAACAATTTATAATGAATTAAAAACTCAATATTCAAATTTAAAATTGAGTTCGAGCAAATTTATAAAATTTGTTCTCAAAATTTTAAAAAAACACAAAAAAAAAGAAAAAACCGATATATGTCCAATTTGTGTTGAAGAGAAAATTTTAAAAATTAAATTATAACAAATTAATTCAAATAATAGAAAAAATAATTCTATTATTAATTACTTACAAACTGATATTTATTTTTATAAAAAATATCTTTATTTTAAAACTTAACAATAAAAGTTATATAAAAATTCACTTGAATTAATAACATCTACATCATGTATTATTATTATGGATTTTAAAGAGAATTTTAAAATTAGTAGTTGACCAATTGAAATAGAAAATAATTTTTATAAAAAAATACAAATATCACTTTTAGGATTTATTGTTTTTTATAAAAATAAAAATAATATAATCCAAACTCAATATTTTGATTATTTTTCAAAAATTTTAGATCACGATTTATTATTGTAACTAATTGTATTAAAAAACTTCTTTCTAATTTATTTATGTCACAATTTAATAAAATTTATTTTTGGCCTAATGCAAGATCTCATTTTTGTTCTTCTAAATTAATGCATTTTATTTTTAATTATCTACTTTTTATTTAAAATAAAAAATTTTTATTATTTTGTTGAATATCATAGTAAAAATATTGTTAATAGTATTTTGATATACTATCAAAATGGTTTGCTAAAGTTAAGGCAATACAAAATATTTATACTAGTGAAGAATTAATTAATTGGTTTAAAATTAAAACATAATTTGATAACAATATTTCTTTTAATATTTATTTTTGAACAAAACCTCAAAAATATATTCATAAATTAATAATAAATAATTTTTATTCATATTTATCATTTTTAAAAATTAATGAATAATTATATGTTTCTATCCTTAGTACTTTTAATAATATAAATTATAAAAAAACTATATTTAAAATAAAAATTATAAAAAATAAAAGAAAAACAAAATATGTATTATTAAATAATAATAATAATAATAATAATAATAATATTTCAAAAATAATAGGAAATAAACAGAAACAGAAAAACCAACAGCTTTCCGTTCATCTGTGGTGCAGTACGAACTAGAAAGATGAACTACCATGAGCAGAACAACCAGGAGTGCAAGCTCTACTTTTAGGCCAAATTATAATGAAAACAGCAGAACCAAGGGCAAGGTCGACCCTATACGAATAGAAACAAGACTGACGCAGGCAAAGAAATCCAAAACTCTCATATCAGAAACAACATCTTCCACGCAAAAGACATCTACAACCAGAGCAAAAATTGAAACTATCACTGCCCCCAAGGATTCCTTCCCTTCATCATCAAGACAAGTTTTTAATAACAGCCCATGGAGTGATTTGGTTGAGGAAGACCTAACTAATCCAACAGAGAGATCTATCAACCAACAAGACCTCCAAACAATGAAAGGCAAAGACCATGAGGCCCCTAACAACCTTTCCTCACAGAATTTAACTGACACAAACTCGGATGATAACCAAATGGATAAAGATGACACTACAGGAAACAAAGCTCCTGATGACTATGAAACAGTAGCAAGTAGTAGCCCAGGCTGGCAAACTAAAAAACCAGGCCACACAGGTCATGCCCAAGATTCCCCTTCGACCCAAGCACCCGATATGACAGGACCAGATGCAAAGTAGGCATAATTGCCCAGGACATCCCTGAAGAGACCAATGAAAAAAAAATCTTCTTCTTAATAAGGGCTCTTGGCTTCCCCGAAGGACTTCTCAATATTCGTAGCAAAACTACCAATGGCACCAACTACATCACTACCCTTTTTGGAGATCAGCAAGCAGCACATGAAGCCACAACTATCAACTTACCTGATATGGAAAACAAGCACCTCACTCACATGGAACTCAACAACTACGAGCTCAAAAAGAAAAATAGTATCAGGGTATGGGACATACCCCTCTACACAAAACTCATTAACGTACAACTTACCTTCGCCAAATTCGGACCGATCAACAATATCACTATGAGGACCCAACAATTATAGCAATCTGCAACCATTACATTCCAAAACAAGAATGACAAAATTCAAGTAACCAACTAAAGAAGTGTCCTTATTAAAGGCGACACAGTACGAGTCTTTGATGCTATTCTCAACACAGATCAAATGAAAGAACAGGTATCTATTGCAGCTAAACTGACCGGACTTCCTCCAAACACCACAGCCTTTGACCTTAAAATCATTTGTCAACAAGTCAAAGCTAGAACATGCTATATCTCACGGCGAATGAACTACAACAGGAAAAGATTCACAATTCTTAGTTTTGATGATGATACCACCTTACAAGAAGCACTGAATAAGACTTTTATACTAGGAGAGACCGAGGTTACCATAAAAAATATGGAGACCAAACTCTGTACCATTTGTGATAAACAAGACCATCTTGCTACGCAATGTTCTAGGAAAGAAACCTGACAGCAGTGGTCTGACTACAATAAAGATCAGGCAAACTGCTTTAGAAAATTATAAAAACGCTACAAGCCCCTGGAATCCAAAACATTTGGAAACACATCTCTACAAGCCAACAGAAAAGATATTACGGGTTATATACAGCAGCCCTCAAGGGCAAGAAAGAACCAACCCACGACAAACAAGATGTAACACTCGCAGATATTCTATCAGCAATCAAAGAAATTCAAGCTGAAATCACCGACATGAAATCAACAATAAATGAGCTAGACGAAAGAATCACAAACCTGGAATACTATGATGAAGGATATGCAGATACAATGGAACAAGACCAAGACATCACAGATGAACACCAGTTCTCCAACACAAATACTCCACCCTGCTAGCAAAATATCCAGGAAACACAACAGCAACTATACTCCTCCATCAACAAAATGGACCACAACATGAATATGATCATGAATGCCATCACCTTCCTCATTCCGAACAATCCTACCAATTCTCTCAACTATAATTAATGGGTAGTAATCATAATAACACTAAAAACAACTGTGAAAACAACAAACAAAATAGTGAATCACATTCTCAATCAACAACCCAAAACAACACAAATATTACCCAGTCAATAACCACAAAACAAACTGAAGCAATAGAAGTATTACCTATACAATCACTATACCCAACGCGAAGACATATCTCAACAAAACAATTATATAAAAAGAAAATAGACACTGACAATACCTGCAAAAGTAGAACAGTTAACAGACCCTACATCACAATCATCACTCTCAACTGCGCAGGCCTCAATGAAACCCTAAAACGAGACCTCTGGATCGAATTCTAGAAGCTAAATGAATGGGACATTATTATCATGACTGAAACTAACTAGAATATTGATAATCATGCTGGAAAGCCCAACACTTCGCAATATGATGGGAAGGAACAGGTAAAGGCATAGGAGTTGGCATCACACTCAGACGAGACCTCGCCGATAGAGTTATCAAAATACAGAGAATAGAAGGTAGAATTCTTATTGTCGATCATGCTTTCCCCAAAAAACAATACATATAGATTATCGGAACCTATCTTCCTGCAACCACTGGTCCTCAACGCACAAGACTATCAAAAAAAATTATCGACCTCATTACTCAAAGAAATCAGGAACACTGGCATATAATTCTCGTTGGAGATCTCAACATATACCCAAACGCCAACAAGGACAAATACAGCCCAAACAGAAAAAACTTTGTGAACAAACCATCTCCCTTTTTCACAGAGCTCTACAACCTAAACATGATTGACACCTAATATTACAATCCTAACAGCAACAAATTTACATGGTCCTCAAACTGGTGCATAAACACTACATGAAGTAGAATAGATGCATCGGGATATCATCTCACCCAACCTGGTGCTCAATAGATTCATATATAACTAAAGATCCCCCTATCTCAACCAATCATAAAGCTGTAATCACCCTCATTGAAACCTGGAAATTGAAAAATCCCACCAAGCGCTTCAGACATCCACTTCAAAACATCAGATTTAACTGGGCTGCCACTACGAATCGCAATGAACAAAGTTTGCCAAGGAAATAGATAACAAAATGTATAGCTGGCATCAAATAATGGAAGATGAAACTGACACCAACAAGCTATGGACAACCCTCAGAAACTGAATCCTGGAAGCAGCCCACTCACACATTGAACAATATAAAGAAAGGAAAAGAAAATGACACAAACCCTTCCCAAATATCAAGTCCATCTTGCTCCTTAAACTCAACGAGCTTAGGAAACAACTTTGCCATCTCAGAAAGAACTACACACTTTTCAACCTCGATAAAATGACAACAATCTACAACAACATCAAAGAACAAGTTCCTATCGAGCCCATAGTTGAGCACACCAATCTCAAGTCCTTGATCGAAGAGAAATTGATCAGTGGATCATAATAGAAAAGAACAGACACAAGAAAGCAACAAGTGAGAAAATAAAGACAGACATTAAACTGTTCAAGCTAAGACATCAAAACTGGTTTCACACTGATAAAAAACAAATGATCAGATTACTACTTAGTCAATCTAAGCGTAGTATCATAACTACAAGACTAATCACAGACAAGGAAGAAGATAGAGAAGTTATCACAGACCCTGAAGAAATTAAACAGACCATCCGCACCCACTTCCAAGAATGGACCAGACACAGAAACATCCAAGGAATTGCTGGTAGTAAATGAAGACTAAATACCTCCCGAAAGGATACATAAATCAGGAATGGTACACATCAATAATGAAACCTTTCACAGCTAATGAAATCCAAGAAATCATTAACAAATGCAGTAACAAATCAGCACCCGGTCCATCCAACATCCCTTACCTCACTTTCAAACATCTATACAAGGACACTATCCAAAATATTACAGCCTTTTTCAACATCATACTCTCCAGAGAAGAGATCCCCACAGAATGGAAGGAAGGCACTATATACTCTATTCCCAAACCCAAAGACTGGGAACATGATATCCACATAACCTGACCCATCACCCTCCTCGAATCTATCAAAAAAATCTTCACAAAAACACTCACAAATAGACTCACCAAAGTCTTATCAGAACATAAAATCCTTGCAGAACAAAACTGGGCCGCATTCCTCACCAGAGCACCAGAGAACCTATCAGCATAATTAATAACATTCTAGAAGACGCAAGAGAATCCATTAGCCCTTGCTATATGCTCTTCCAGGACATGAGCAAAGCATATAATACAGTCAATATCGAGCACCTTGATATAGCCTTGCAAAGAATCAAAGTATTAAAAAAATTAATTAACATCATCTACAACTGCTTCTCACACAGAGAAAATGAAGTCATTACTTGCTTCAGCAATACTGAACCATATCAAGTACAAGAGGGAATTGACCAAGGAGACACCATCTCCCCAATATTATGGTGGATTTATTACGATCCACTCATTAGTAGAATAGACAAAATGCCCAAATACACTTTATGAATACATAGTTAAGACCCAAATAGTCTAATACTATCCAAAATCAATATATCTATAGTCACTTACATGAATAACACCACCTTCATCACACAAGACAAAAGCAGACTCACGGATATAATTAAGATTAGCAACTCTTTCTATCAGTTGAATGATATAACTGTAAATCCACACAAATCTGAACTCCTAGTGATCAATCACAAACCAAAAAAATCACAGTGAGTAACCATCTAATTGAATTGGTTAACAACCTCAATGCAATCAGAGTATTAGAAGTCTGGCACAAACCCAAGAAAGGGAAAAAACATCAGAGAAACCTGATATGGAAGAAAACCAACTCCATCTGTAGTATAACTGAAAGAAAGTCGAACACCGACAAAATGCATAAATATATTATCAACAATGTTCTTTTCCCAACAATTGAATATTTGATCCATGACCTAGTTCTTGCACCATCAAAACTAGAAAAAATCGACAGAAGAATTAGACGCAATATGAAATACAAAGCTAGCCTAGCACAGTCAGCACCAGATCTTATTATGTACCTCAAAACTCACTATGCAGTTCATAAAATAGCAACAAGGCAACTCCAAAAGCATGTAAGTGATTTCCAGGACCTCTACAACAGCTCATCCACAGCAGGACACATATGTCGAAATAGAATACAAAATCTCCAATGGCATGCCTGGCAAAAAGACAGCATCCTAGAACATTGCCCTACTATCTTTAAAAAAGGCCACAACTTCTATCATGACATGCTTCACAATCTACAACAAAACGGGATAACAGTGATCCCTCACGAGAAGCCAGAGAATCAAGAAGAACTCCATCACATTAGTCAAATTATGGACCAGCAATGGTACTCTGATCACAGAACATTCCTGCGACAGCACAGGATCAAATACATCGAACAAGTAATTAGCACATATAAAACACGACTCCTGCTCTGGCACCAGGTTGGTGACCTACATAACAAATCTATCAAAAGGAAAGAGTCATCTTGGTACTGTGAGCTCACACTGGTTGCAAACAACTTCCTTCAGAATCTCAACAACTCCAACAACCTCAATGCATTTGCTAAAATCGAACCAGCAATCACCAGTACAAGCATATCAGCATGGTATACTACCTTCCTAAACAACAAGATTATCATTGAAAAAAGAACCAGCAATGACACAACACACACCAAAATTAAACATTACAAACACTCAAACAACTCCCCACTATCCATTTGCATAGGATGCGAGGACACTAACATAACTGATGGAAGAAGTGATAAATACTTTATCAAGGTGGCTAACACAAACCTAGCGAAAATATCAGTAGCCCCTACCACCCACTTCTTATCAACAAATAATGGGACAACAATGCTGAGAACGCAAATATTCCCTAGTAGCCTAAGCAGATGGTGGACTCACCCAAATCAACCTATAAAAGCAGTAGAAATAGATTCACTGCTAAAGCACATTCTTTAGCTCAACAAACTCATCAGACTGCCAAGAGAAACCACTATTCAAATCAAAGAAATCAGCAACAGCCTTCTCCCTTCAACCAGCATCAACATCTATTGTGATTGCACATACAATTCAACACTAGATCCCAATTACATCGGCACAGGGATCATTCTGCAAGACGAGAACAATACAATACTAGAAATCTTACTACGAATCACAACCAAAGACTTCAGTAACCTGGCAGTTCTCCTGGCTATTACTATAGCCACACATCTCCCCAAACATAACATGTCCTGTCATATCTTCTCTGACTCAACCACTGCCATCAACAAGATCCAACAAGCAACCAGCTGCAGTACTAAAAAGCGCAAATACCTCAGAATCACAGATTATATTCTACACACAATCAGACAAAGATGACTCAACATCACATGGCATACAGTAACAGCAGAGGACACCCCAATAAGCCATAAACGGGCAGATCAACTAGCCAAAAAATGTATTAAAGAGCATAATGCATCACATACCATGATTCTGACAGAATACTCCTACAACACAAACTTATTAAAATACAAAATTAACAATACTGAAGTTACACATAGTATATTTAAAGCCATAGACATCGTATATCAAATAAAACAAACAATAGCATGGAACACACTAAATCAAAACTCAGACCTAACAAATGACCAAAGGAAACAAATAGACTGGAAAAAGTCAATCTGCAATCTGCACCCATCCAAGATCAACTCCTCACCCAGTGATCTTTGGGACCAAAGACTACATACATACTCACTCAAACTATGGAACAAAAAACTCCCAATAATGATGACACTACACAAATGGTACCCAAATATATACACAATGAGTAAATGTTTCAGATGTCAGGATATAGAGAATCACAACCACCCCTTTCTATACAAAGCATATGATCTAGATGTCAAAGATCTTATCGTCAACACAGTTAGCAGAGAAATCTCAGCAAGAATAGAAAAACCTTTAACAACAAACATCAAAGCTGAGTGTTCAAAAAAGCAAACAAATACTACACCTGGGATATCATCATAAGAGATGGAATCACTAGGGATATCATACAACTCATTACCTTACAGCTAAAGGGAAGCAAAATAGAAGAGACAGTCCAAGGAATAATCAGATGCATCCATTTTATTACCTTCAATATATGGCAAGACAGATGCCACCACTTCCACAAATGGAGACTAAACAATGAAACCAACAGCATCACATTAATAAAGGAAAAACAGAAATGGAAAAAAACCCAGCATCAGCACATCCAGGATACAGTAACAGAAATAAACACAAGACTAATTACTAATATAATCAATGGGAACACATCCATCTTCGACATATACTCAAGGCACACTAATTGAGCCTAGGCATGTTAGTTTCTCCACAAGAGACAACAAGCCACAGGGGGTTCACTTACAAACTGCTTTCTTAGAAGGTAAAAGGGGATAAACATATAGAGAAAATAGATCACAAAATCGCTTTGTAATTTAAAGTAATATGTAACCTTTTTACACCTAATAAAGTGGACCTGTTTTTGTGCAAAAAAAAAAAAAAAAAAAAAAAAAAAATAGGAAATAAAAATAGTCAAAGATTGCTTATTATAGTAAAAAATATACTTAATTTTTTTTTAAACCACAACTAGTATTAGATGCAAGTACTTTTATTAAAAATTTACTTAATATCAAGGATACTGAGATCCTAGGCATTGACATCAATTATTTCATATAAACTATATATTTTTATATACATTTAGATTAATTATAACTTGTTGTGGTCTTTTTAAATGGACCTACTACCACTCAGAAAATGGACAGATCCAACTAGAGATCCAATGATTAAATACACAATTAAGAATGACAAGGTAGGCTAATCTAGCATTGAGCTTTTATATTTTTATTATATATTCATTAGACTGGACTATATTGTCTATATCTGATGGGATTAATTTTACCCTCCAATATTCCCAAAGATATTATTCGCTTAGACCTCAAAAGGAGGCACTTTACCTTCTTTGTCACTACCTGTGATATCAGATCAGCCCCATTTAACTGATTTTCATTTAAGCAGTGCACTAGATTAGAATATCCTAAGTTAAAAGAGTGATTTGTGCTATGGAGTCTACCATAACAAGAGGATTGTAAGCTTTTTGGGAGTTAGACCTGAAGCCTTTTCTCATGTGATCTTTTCTGCTTTGATCTAATTACAGCCTGTAATTATCAGAAAGATCAGAGATCCCATCTTTATGCAGGCTAACTAAATTTGGCAAG
>CAJVPT010003786.1:0-14581 GCA_910592055.1 Acaulospora colombiana
TCAGAGTGGCTATGCGATCAGATTGTTGCATGTGTTGCTTAATTTCCAAAAGAGTATTTTTGATACTATCCTTCACTAGGGTGATGGGGTTGTATGGGGGTTCATACTGGTTTGGAGTTTCATTCAAAATAGATAACATATCTATTTTGAGTAAATCCAGTTTCCTTGCAGCTGATTGTTGGCAGTTGAGTTTGAGCATTTTTGATAAGAATTTTCTCATGTAAACATTCCTTAAATATATTTTAAGGTTGTACTATTGATGATTAATCTATCCCAATTTGGTTTGATATGATGGCTTGTCCAACTGATCATCAGTTCCTGTTCAACATTAAATAGATGAGCTTGATGAACGGTTCATCACTAATTCCCATATTCCATATCTCAATTTCCTTGAAAATGCCTCGTGTTAATAGACTTGAGTGTGCTATTGAATATCCCAATCCAGTAGTCAGTTGTATTATATTGGTGCAAGAGAAAATGAAATTCCTTGGTCGAGCTTTACTTCGCTGTCATTGTTCAGAATATGAAGAAGAATTGGCCTCCCTTCGGACTGAACTTTCTATACTTTGTAAGCAATATAGAGCTCAGAGAGATATCTTGCGGTGGCTTCATCTTCGTGGTCAAGAAGCTATGGTCCAATATCAGCAACAGATAACTTCACTCCTCCAAGTGAACTCAAGACAGTTGGCTTTGGAGCTTCCTTAACGGTTGGCAGTGTGCTCAGAAATTCAAGCACTTCGTCTCCATGTAGAAGAATTGCAGGTCCAACTAGTTCAAGCAAATATCCTTCCAAATTCACCTTCCTCCAGAGCCATTAGTGAGTGGTAGATAAGTTTAATCAGTCCTCCTTCCTAGAGTATTTCCCTAGCTTGGCAATCCTTGCATCTGGGTCAAATTTGATAAATAATTGTAAATATCTTGGGTTCTAATCTGAAGTGGGATATTCTATATAATGATCACATTAGTATGGCAATTGTTTGCAGATTATATCCTTATAGTTGGTTTCTTTTCAGGGATAATTTCAATGGTCCAATTATATGCTTCTGTACAGATGTTTTATTGCTTTGGAGCATGTGAACTTCTTTACTTTCCTTTTTTTGGATCATTCTTGTGTCAATTAATCCTTTTAAGTCTTTTAGTTCAGTTTTGACTAAGACTATTTTTTCCTGCTCATTACTTCCAGATAAGTCAGATAGTTTGATGGTAGCCATCTCTTGTTGCTAGTTAGATCCCCAGGAAGGAATGATCTATGTGAGAGGGTTGGGAAAGAGGTTGACCTTTGTCATTTATTTATATATGTCTGCCAGCCCTGGCCAAGTTGGTGCTGTTGTTGATGTACAGAAATATTTTTTCTATTGATGATGTTTGTTCAGTTTCCGCCATGACTATTTTATCCCAGTTTATAGATTGTGGAGTAGTTTTAGCACATGGTACAAGATTGTTTTCATGCAGTTAATGTAGATTGATGGTTGCTTTCTCCATATTGTTGTTAGTTTGTGGATTCTAAGATGCATCTGAGGGTTCTATTTCTATAGAGAGTTGTTCGTCAGCTTCTGAGTGAGTATTGTTTGAGGGTTCGTCTGTTTTTTTTTGTTATTGTGGGTTATAGTTTCAATTTGGTGTTGTCTTCGGAATCCAAGCAGCCTTCTCATTGTTTTTGCTAAGAAAGTTTTCATTATAATAGTTTCGTGTGAAACTGGTTTTGCTCCAGAGACTCTGTATGGAGTTTATATCGAACTTTTAGACTCTTGTTTATATATGCAGGTTTTGCAAGTTTAGACTTTTTACTGCATCAGATGATTAGTGGAAAGAGTTGATAAATTAATAAATTATATTATCTATTACTTAATTTTTAATATTTGCTTAATTAAATAAAAGTATTTTTAAAAACTTTTATTTTTCAATTATTAATAATACTATATATACAATATATATATTTTAATTGCTGACTCAGCCTTGTTTATTAGCTTTGATAAAGTAATCTGCAATACATATTGTAGGGATTATAAAAGAAGACACAAGATATTCTATATATCATTTATGCTTTTAAACTTTCTAAGACTATAGTTTATTAAATAATTTATTGTCACTTCAAATCAAGGGAGAAACTAATCTGCCAAGGCAAAGTTAATACTAATTTCTATATTAAACAAAGAGAAAATATGAGTGTTATATTTGATAAAATTGTTCAGATATTTATTAGTAATAGTAATATAACTATTTTTGATAACTTGTTTATTGATTCATCTGCTATTTTTCTGGACTTTATTAGTATATTTATATTGTTTTTCAATCTGTTTATTGATTTCTATTATTTGCTTCTATTGTTAAAAAATATGGCACTGGTTTAGCCATTTGTGATAAAGTATTCTTTCTATTTGTAAGTTATTTTTTTTGATACATTTCTTTGTACTAGAAAAATCTATTGTAATTTTGTATATAACTGATATTAGAGACTTAAAGAACATTTCTTTGATAAAAAGTTTGAGCTCTAATAATGTTTTTAAGAATATTTATTGTTTAATTATTTGTATATGATTGTTTTTCATTGTTGAACAAATGTTTTTTTGCATCTATTGATTGCAATTTTGTTTGTTTATGCAATGAAATCTTATGATTTAGTATCACAGAGAAAAGAGTGATAATTATTTTCTATTTAATTGCATTAAGGGTAGAGATTATCTGTGTAAAGTGTAGATTTTTTTGCATAAAGTTTGGTTTTAGAGGGTAGTTTATTATTCTATAAGTTAATTGAAAGCTTTTTAATTTGTTGAGTTCTATTGATGTATCATTATTACTTATTTTAGAGGAGTATAGATTGTTAAAAGTTGCTACCCAGTTTATATATTTGTATTGATCTGTGAAGTTTGTAAGGTCATATTTAAAACTTAATATTGTGTTAATTTTTTGGCTTGTAAGGTTTTTGATATATTGTTTTGGTTAAAATGTTTATTATATCCTTATCCTATACTGAAGTTATTGTAATACTTAAGGTATTAGATATTAATGTTTCGATTTATAGAGTTTTAGGAACTATGACATTATTAAAGGAATCGATTTTGTCAACTGATTTGCTATATTATTGTTTTAATTCTTGTATATACTAGAGCTTTGTGCAAGCATATATTGATATTATTGATTTTGATATATCTTGAATACTTAATAGTAGTTTATAGTTTTTGTGTTTGCAAATTAGTTAATCAGGTTTTTGTTTAAGAGATCGATTAATGCAGAATATTACTATTTGACTATCAGTATAAAGGTTTATAGAGAATTGAATAAATATTGTTATTAATGTTGTATAAATTGTCATAATCTCTGCTCGGATAGATAATGTATGTTTGTTTACTTGGGCTTGAAATTGAAACTCTTATTTCATGAAAGTAGTAATAATCTATTTTATATCCATATATAATTTGTCATATCAATCTGATTTGGATCTATCTATTGTTAAACTATAAAATTTCATTATATGATTTCTCTAGTATCCAGGATAATTCCAGTACCTCAGATTAACATGTCACAATCCTTTTGTTCACTTGAAAGTAAAGATCTTTCAGAATACTACTAGAATATTAATAGTCAATTTTGCTATTAATAAACTTAATATAAAGTATTCTAAAATTTTCTATAGTTGTATCTTATTATATATAATTATTATTTTCAAAGAATACTTGAGTTCTATTTAAGTTAGTATAGCTCAATAATCTAGCAAAATTAATAGTATACTTATTATTAGTATTTATCTCAGTTTATATTTTCAAATATCATATAATTTAATTATATATTTAAAGGAAAAAATTCTTCCTCTGGAGACTCATCAGAATTTATCCAACAATAAAATTATCTTTAACCCAAAATTATTGCCCTGCTTCTCCTGCCTAAATTACTAGTGATAAACTTATTTATTTATTATTGTCCAAATTAGGAACTTTTGTATATCATGTTAGAAATCTAACTTGGTGTTTTCTTGCACTAGTTCCCTATCTCTATCTGATTCCTAAGAGGTGAATTTGATAGGTTGACAAATTAATGGTAACTGTAAGATATACTCCTCACATGTTTTAAAGAAAAAAGAAAAGCCTTGCTTAGTATTGGAAGTATTTATTGAAGAAAATTGTAATGATTCAAAATCCAAAGTCTAACAAGTATCAAGAAAAAAAAACCTTATATGAGAAAATTTAGTGATCACTTGGATAACAACCAGTTACATGATCAAGTATATTAGTTATTTTCTGAAGAAGACCTAAGAAAGGAATCTTGTTCAGATAAATTTTGTGAAACTTGTTATTTTTTACAATATTCTAATATTTATTTTCTACAATTTTGGAATAGATATCAAACCTAATTCTTTGCTATTTTCCTATACATCCAAATTCCAATATTATTTTATCCAATTAATTAATAGTACTATTCAAAATTAAGATCATACAGCTTATCAATTCATTTTTAGTATTAGATATTTTAATATTTTAATCTTTGATAGTATTCTCCCAAAAGTTATTTATGCAATCAACTTTTTAAATATTTTATTGATACTACATCTCCAACACCTTTAGATAATTTTATATTTTCTCCTGTTCAGTTCAATTTTAACTTACTCTCTCACCCTTTTGACCTACAGAATAATCTTTTATATAATAGTGAAAACTTATATTTATCCTCTTTATTTAAAAACCCAAGTTTACAAGAAACATGTCTTAATTTCGAAGAGTTAAATTTAGAAACTCTTTTTCAAGAATCTTTTTTTATTAATAATAATATGATAAAAACAAATAATAAAATTTATAATCTAGTCAATAAAAATATTTATGATATTGTTATAAAGGTAAAATCCTTCTTTGGAGATGGTACTCAAAATCCAGTCAACTGGAGCAAGAAGTTTATTAAAGCAGTCCAAGTCAACAATTGGAAAGATAAAAAACTCTATCAAATGATTAATACTCATCTTATTGATTAAGCTGAAGAGTGATGGGATACCTATTACAATGTCAACAATGCTGATAATAATTCAATGGCAAGAGATACTATTATTAAAACTCTTTTAAACTATTTTTGTTCCCAACATTGGATAAAACTGTAAATGGACTAGAGACTTGAAAAGAAGAAAACAAGATTTCTATAAAACTGTAAACTCTTATTACATTGCTTTTAAGAAGTTATTGATCAAGGCAGATATAGATAGAACCATAAATAATAAACAAAAACTTAGATTCTTTATTTGTAATTGAACTCTTATGTTGCTCCTATTGTATCAATAATAAAACCAATAGCTATTACTGATGCTTTCAAATATGTGAAGCAATATAAAGAAGGCCAAGATATTCATAAAGATAAAAGATCTCCTATATCAAGAAATTCTGGTTCTGAAGTCTTTAAAACACAAGAAGAAACTATAGATGGATTTATCAAGAAATTTGAACAAATGTAACTTAATTTAGCTGAAAGATTGGAAAAGATAAAAGCTTATTCTCTTCAACAAAGAAGCAATCCACCAGCATGAAGAATGCAGTCATTTACTCCTGTTCAAAGGTTTAACCTTATAGGAAGCTATTTCAAATGTAGTAAACTTGACTATCTTGCAAGGTATTGTTTCTCTGAAAGAACTTTACCATCTATTGATCCCCTTTTAAAAGAAATTAATTAATTTATTATCTAATGACAAAACAATATTCCATGCAAGAATAAGATGAAAAAGAAGAAGAAGAAGAAGTTTATATTGGTAATAAGCAAGATCAACTCCTTACTTTACTAATAGAAGAGAAAAACAGAAACAATCAAAATCTCAAAAAGAAATCTAATACAAACTAGAAGAATTCCAGTACAACCTATAGAATTACAAGAATTTGTGATGCTACCTATTGTTGCTTTCAGAAGATCTAGAACAAGGCATCAACCTTTCATTATAGATAATTTGAACCCATATAATATTTAGATAATATCTTATAAATTTATTCAAATGATACTCTTAAAAAAATATTATAGTATTTTAATCAGTGAAGAAACTTGGTTAAGGTTTTAAGAGGATTCAAAAATATTGAAGCTGCAAACTATCTTCTATCAAAAGAAGAAAAGAAGAGAACAACAGCTGTCAAATGCTATATACAAATTAAAAGAAATCCAATTGTTGCTATTTTGAATTCAAGAGCTGCTATAAGCATTATCATGAAAAAGCTTATGGACAAACTTGGACTTTCTTTAAATACTCCTTCAGAACAATTGTGATAACTGCCAATGATACAAGAACAAGAGTCCTGAAGTAAATTTCGAATCTACAAATCTTTATTCAAGACTTGATAATTCCTATTAAACTACAAGTTATTGAATTCTGAGAAGAAACTCTTCTTCTTGTTACTGACTGGTTTGAAAAGATGAGGTCAAGTGATACTTTGATACATAAACCTTACAAATTTATCATGATAGAAGATGTATTAATATTGAAACAATCAATCTAGCAGATATTTCTTCCCAATATATTATAGCGGAATCTCCTAATAATGATAATGAGCTCTTAGATGAAATTGAATATCAAGAAGAAGAAGATCTCAAAAAATCAGAAGCATATACTTCTGATATCTGTATGGAAGACATTCCATCTGAAAATTCAACTGTATATATTTCTAAAGCATCTCATGAAGAACCTAATACATCAAATATAGGTGTTTTACTTAAGGAACAAGAAGCAATCATACAAGACCTTTTGTATAAAAATAAAAATGTTTTTGTTAAAAGCATCTCTAAGGAAAAACAAACCAGCAACCTGAGAAGAACCAATGTAGTAATCCATAACATTGATACTGGTAATGCAAAATCAATTAAACAAAGAGCATATAAAGTCTTTTTTGATCAGCTAAAATTTATTAAAAAAGAAATCACGAACATGTTGCAAAAAGAAATTATCAACCTAATTATCAGCATTTGTTCTTTTTCTGTGATAATAGTACCAAAGAAAAATAATAATAAATAGCTTTGTGTTGACTATAGAAAGTTAAATAAAGTCATAGAGAAAGATGTCTATTCTATGCCAGTGATAGATAACCTCCTAGAAACTTTTAATGGTGCTAAATAGTTCTCTTGTCTTGATTTTATAAATGGTTATTGGCAAGTAGCTATAAATAATATAGATAAAAAAAAACTGTTTTTATCACAAAGTTTGAACTCTATGGATTCAATGTTATGACATTTGGATTATGCAATTCTCCTGTAACCTTTCAAAGACTAATAGATGAAGTTCTTGTCCTATTCAAAGAAAAATTTGTTAAAGTTTATTTGAATAATATTACTATACTTCCAAAACATTTGAAGACTATTGCATATATATCAATATTATTCTAGATGCTTTTAAGCAAGTCAATCTAATATTGAACTCAGAAAAATGTCACTTCTTCCTGCTATATATCAAACTTTTTGAATATAAAATTAATCAAGAAGAAATCCAACCTGATGATGAAAAGATCAACAAGATCTGTAATTATTCATAACCTATAACTATAAGATAAATCAAAGAATTTTTAGGACTTGCCTCCTATTATAGAAAATTTATCAAGAACTTTACTATAATTGCTAAGCCTCTAAATCAACTATTGGAGAAAGATATATTGTTTGAATAAATAGAGGCTCAAGAAAAAGCCTTTGAATTTTTGAAGAAATGTTTAATTACTGTTCTGTTTGAAGATATCCTGATTTTTCTAAATCATTTTATGTCTATACTGATACTTCAGGAACTGGCATTGGTATTGTACTTGTCCAAAAAGATGATCAAAATAAAGAATATGCTGTAATATATGCTAGTTGCAATTTAACTAAAACTGAACGAAATTATGCAGCAACTGAACTTGAATGTTTAGCTATTGCATAGGCAGTAGAATACTTTTATCAATATTTAGGAACAAATCATTTCTATCTAATTACTGACCATTCTGCTTTACAATGGTTAAAGATATCTGAACTAAAAGGAAAAAGAGCAAGATGGATTCTTCATCTAGAACCTTACAATTATTCTGTTATCCATAAAGCTGGGAAAAAGTATAACAATGTAGATACTATATCCCAAATATATGAGAATAAAACTTCTATATTTATACTATATTAAGATGCTTATTAATCATATATAGAGCTTATCTCAGAAGAGGATAAACCTTCAAGACAAAAACATTTTACAAGAGATCAAGAATGTCAAACTAAAGACCATTGGTTTATTATTGAGCAATAGTATAATATTTGCAATAAAAAGATATCAGATTATTATATATATGCATACTGCAAACAATGTCAAAAAATTTTTGACAGAAACAAATGGCTATTTAAAAATAACTGTATCTGCAAGGGAAAACAAAAAAGGTGACAAATATCTTTTCTAAATACACAGAAAATTTAGAACGGAATGAAATCATCTCTGACAAAAATAGTCACATGACTGAGGCCTCTCTATAATTGATCAACATATATTGTTGACTCCCTAAGAATGAGCAAGTTTTTGAAGAATATTTACAAGAATTTAATAATCTTTTCCTACAATATTTATGCAATTTTGTTTAATGAACAAGCATCAATCCCAAAACTCAATACCAATTATCTATAGTATCACTATACAAATCTGACACTAAAAAAAAATACAATTTAGGTAGTCAGTGTCCTGGCAAATAAACAACAAGATGGATACTCAACACTATTATTACCTCAAAAACTATTTACAAAACAATAAACTATTATCAAATCTTGACAAAACATAATAACAATAATTACAAGCCAAAAACAAATTTTTTGAAATTAAAAACATCATATTTTACAAGAAAGACAAAAGATAAAAAACGTAAAACCAACTCCTCAAAGTTTTACAAAACATGGAATAGAACCAGTACTACATCTACTGCATAACCATTCTATTTATGCACATCTAGATGTTGATAAGGTGTTTGAAAAAGCTCAAAGTCAATATTTTTTGCCATAAATGTTTGAAGATATAAAAAACTATATCAGATTATGTGATAGATGTCAAAGATAAGGAAAATATAAAATACTTAATTCTTTATGTTCCATTCCTGTTAGAGAACCATTTTCAAAAATTGGAATAGATATTTTTGGTCCTTCACTATATATAAAAAAGGCAACAGATATATTATAGTAGCAACAGACTATTTTACTAAATGGCTTGAAGCTAAAGCAATTTCAGAAGAAACAGGAAAATGAATGGTTGAATTCATATATTAAACCCTTATTTACAGACATGGATACTCAAAACAGATACTTTTAAATTAAGAAACTCATTTCAAAAATGAAATAGTTGATAATTTATTAAAGAAATTCGAAATACAATATTTATTATCTATTCTATACTATTCCCAAACAAATAGAGTAGTAGAATAATTCAACAGAACTTTATGTGAAGCATTGACTAAACTAACAGATAGACAAAAAGATTAGACTAACTATATTGTGCCAATATTATTTGCATATAGAACAACCAAACAATTTTCCATAAAATGACTCCTTTTTATTTGATATATGAATAAAAACCTCAAATTCCTCCTATGGAAATAGATGAAATAATAAAAAGAGATATTCTATCATGATTGTTCACTCTGATAGAAAACTATCTCAAGTAAGAGAAGCTGCTAGGCAAAATATCCAGAGAAGCCAACAAAAACAGAAGAAATATCAGGATCAAAGAAAAAATCTAACCCCAACATTCAAAATAAGTGACAAAATATTAATGTATAATTCTATATAAGACAAACATTTTACAGAGAATTAAACCAAAATGAAAAGGGCTTTATGATATTCAAAATATTCTTCCTAATAGTACCTATTAGCTAAGAACTTTGGATAGAAAGATGCTAGCTGCTCCTATTAATATCTATCTTTTAAAGAAGTATTATAACTAAGAAGGATAAAAACCACAAATTGTTTTATAAGACTATTAGTTACCAGAATTATTATTTAATTTATATAAACTATTTGAGCCACCCAAACAAAAAACCTAAAATAATTAAAAATATTTAAAAAAGGAATAGAAAAAAGATATAATAAAATAGTGTTGGCTCAGAGAGCAACTGCACCACTATTCCAGCCAGCTTAGAGAGCATGGTAACTGCTACTATATGGTCTTAATAATCAAACACTTATGAAGGAACAGACTTATTAGAGCATATAAGAAAAGGACCTATCCAATTAAGAAGGAGCTTCCATATTTTTCAACTGGAGAAGTTGCTCCAATAAATGAATCTGCTGGCAAAGATTATTGTTTTTTCTCTCTAGTTCTATATAAATGAGGTGATAATGGCAATAGTTATATTTTGAAGGTTTGCTGAAAGACTCTTATATATATTACACAAGACAGAAATGGTTTCTTGAAGCCTACCAAACTAGCAGCATAAGTTCTTCAACTTCTCTTTAAGAAAAATGTTTTCCCAAAACAAGTTCTGATTATCAATAGGTTGAGAGCTTCTGGTTCCCCTAGAGGAGAAAGAAAAGGGGTGACACATTTTTGTTTGTGAACTCATAATGAATATTATTAATAATAAATAAAGTATATCATTCCAAAAATGCAAAAGATATGATTCTTAAATATATTACACAAATATACAAAAATCAGGAATATAAAACAAGTTTTGATAAATATAAATAAACAAGGTTTTTTCCTATCCCTCAGCAAACTATTTCAAGATCTCAAAAATGTACAACAATCTTAAAATAAATACTATTGTTGATTAAATTATGGATAATCTCCTTGAAACAACTCCTGAAAATGTGAATATGCAGTAGTCCTACCACATGCAAATATTATACAATCTTTGGAAGTACAAGTTCTAATCAAATACAGATATCTATAAAGGGCAATAAAGATCAAAAATCGACAAATAATATTTGTGTATGCTTATCTCTTAAAGAATTATTGGATCAAGTAGTAAATTGTCATCAATATAGTTTTTTGTGTGATCAAGTATTTGCATATTACAAATAAGCTTGCATCAGGATCTACTACCTTTTTTAAAAGTCAGGGATAGAACAAATTATAACAAGAAAAATGATCCTTAGAAATATTTACAAAATAATAGCTGCTAAATTTCAATTCCTAATTGGTGCTTAACTTGTGGAACTCGCAGATTAGTTGAGGGGAATTGTTGAACTATAAAATTTCACCATATGATTTCTCTAGTATCCAGGATAATTCTAGTACCTCAGATCAACATGTCATAATCCTTTTGATTACCTGAAAGTAAAGATCTTCTAGAACACTTCTAGAATATTGATAGTCAATTTTTTATTAGCAAACTTAGTATAAAGTACTCTAGAATTTTCTATTGTTCAATCTTATTACATTTAACTATTATTTTTGAAGGATACTTAAGTTCTATTTAAAATAATATAGCTTAATAGTCTAGTGAAACTAATAGTATCTTGTTATTATTATTTATCTCAGTTTATATTTTCAAATATTATATAACTCAATTATATATTTTAAAAAAAATTCTTCCTCTAGAGACTCCTCAAGATTTATCAAACACTAAAATTACCTTTAACCTGAAAATATTGCCCTGCTACTTCTGCTTAAATCACTAATGATAAACCTCTTCATTTATTATTGTCCAAATTAGGAACTTTTGCATATTTCATTAAAAGTCTAACTTGATGTTTTCTTGCACTAGTTCTCTGTCTCTATCTGATTCTGAAGAGATGAATTGGATAGATTGACACTATATAGATCTGGAAAGTGTTACTTATTATAGAGGTGGCAATATATGTCAGTTTGTTTAATATACTTGGTTGTTCTTTGAAATGTTGTTGAATTCAAATTTGTATGATGTTATTGTCTTGTATAATTATATAAGGATTGTGCATTGATTCTTCAGATAATGAGATGGTTAGATGATTGAATACTACTTGTATTGAGTCAGAAGATATTCATATTCTTCTAATATATATCTATAAAGGATTTTCAGGATGTGAAGCAGATGTGATGCTGAAATTGTTAGAATTATAATAGTATTTTGTGGTTTGATAGAAAGGAGGCATGTACTTGAATATGTTATATATTTATTTATATTACATTCTGGACATCTAAACAATAGGGATTCATTATTTTGTAAAGTATAGTATTGATATAATATTGTTTTATCCAGATTGTTTCTTTGTTTCTTTTCAATAAGTATTTGATTATTTTTTATTGTAGCTACACAGTAGAATTTTGTGGTAGTTGTGTTTATTACCGAGGTACTTTGTAGAAAAATGTTGACTGTATTTGAATAGAGATATAGCATTGTAATAGTTGAATCCCTTAAAAGGTTTTGTAGTTCTAAAAATCAATTGGATATTTTTCTGGTATCAATTTTTTTTTAAATCTAATAAGCTGATATTATTGAAAAGGATGTATTCTTTGTATATTTAAGAGTTGCTCAGTAAATATTAAGTTGTTATTTGTCAATTAAGTCTAATATTTGTTGTAAAAAAGATGATAATATCTTCAATTGTTGTGCCAATTTTTTGAAATGTGAAATTTGATTGTTATTGTGATGAAGTTGAAAACTGAATCCATGTTTGCATAGGAGCCAGAAAATGTTATGTATTAAGTTGCTTTCTGCTTTATATTTTATTTAATGCATAATAATCAGATTGATAGATCAAAATTTATTTTATAGTTATTGAAATCGATGTCTTGTTAAAGTGCTGGTAATATTCTGTTTATTAATTTCTGAATTCAATTTGTTATATACAACTGTGTTTGTCTATTCCATAAATGAAAAAGATTATATTCAATAGTATTGAATATTGCATTGTTGAGAATTGTATTAACCAGGCTGAGTTTGTGTTTGAAGTGCTAATAAATTTGTTCATTAGAGTATTGCAGGTGTTTTCTAATAGGACTATATTATTTAAGAAATATTCAATCCTAAAAAAAATTATGTGATTAATGATATATCATATTTGTTTATTAATCACTTATTTACTACCTATAAGTACCTTAGTTTACATAACTTTGCGTTGTTTAGTTGCTTTTGATATCATTTGGAAGCCTTATTGTTATATTAAATACCTAGAATTATAACTAAAATATTATCTTCACAACCTAAAATATGTTGATTTTGCATTTGTACCTCTTGTTTTTTGTCTGAGTTTTTGTCATTAATGATAAGAAGAAAGGATTTATATGAATTCACTGTTATATTACTAATTATATAAAATTGTTGTATTTTATTTATAATCATTTGTAGCTCTGATTTGATTTTTGTTATTCATATAGTATTATTTATATAAGCACTAGCTGAAATATTTACAGAGAAGATGTATGATTGATTTTTTACTAGTGTTAGATATGATATTTTGATAGTATATCCTTTGAAATTGTTATTTATAGTATATAAAAGAGAATCATAGAAGATTCATTAAAGAAAAGAAAAAATAAAGTCCTTTTGATCTATTTAATTTATAATATTATATTCTTTCTTTTTTTTTTTTTGGTGAAAGGTACTAATAGTACATGTTTATTGAGTATTTTATACCAATTACATGACTACAACGATCCATCTAAGTTAACCTGCCCTCTTTACCTTAGCCTTACTTAGATATACCAACTTATATCTAGAAGGTGGGTTCACATTTCAAGTTGGATCTTTAGGAGGTGAAAATCCTACCACTAGTTTTAAATTGCCTAACCTAATCTAGACCCTGGCTTTTATCCCTTACTAGGATCCACATTAATCTTCTATACCTTATCACCTCTTAATCACACCTTTGGTCTATGCAGCTATGAATGGATCTTAGTGCATCTGTGCACTGCCTAGTCAATGCTTTGAGAATTTTTCGTCCAATGGTTGGCACACGCTACCAAACCTAGTGGTTATTCACCAATAGGGACGTGACTCCTGAATCTCCTAGTAGACTTATCCATCGGGTTCTTGATTGGCGTTAGCTGCCAAATCTAGGGGTTACTCACCAAGCAGGGTGCAACTCCTACACAGGGATAGCACTGATGGTTCACTGATATCATACGTTAATGTCCATCGATGATCCCTGAAGGGCTTAGTACTTCATGTTGGCGATCTTGATGATTATTATATATCTACCGGATGACTGTCATGCCACTTCACCTCTTTGGAGATCACAATCTCAACGCCCACTAGATCAGTGTGTAAAATGGCTTTTTATGGGAAACAATACATTACAGGTTATGGCGCCAGATACCATATTAATTCTATTTAGCTGCCTTCACCGGGAGTTGAACTGGTATCTTGTGATCTGACCTGTGGAGCACTAACCACTGTACTATAGACCCACAGGTCTATAATATTATATTCTTGCATAAGGCTATAGTATATAGTAACTATATTGATTCTGTTTTGAAAAATAGCTAAAATTATATTAATTATAGATTGTGAAAGCTTAATATATTTAGTACTAAATTAAGCATATGAATATTAATAGAGTTATATACAGTATATACTTTAGACATATTGTATCTTGACCAAATATCCAGGCTTGTTTATTGTTATCTTTTGCATCTTCTGAAATATACAGTTGCTTCCAAAAGTTTGAGTCCACTTACTATGTTTTTATTATAAATTTCAACTTTGACAATTTTTAA
>CAJVPT010003787.1:0-14578 GCA_910592055.1 Acaulospora colombiana
TGTGATGTATTTGATATTGTTTTTCTTGATTTTGATCCTATCAAGTACAACCTTGCTTCTAATCCGATTTGTCAATAAGTTGACCATTCTTTTTTGGTTATGTCACAGATCTTCACACCTTAGTTCTAAAGTTGCTTTGATTGCATCTCTTGTCTTTTTGACTTCCAATCTTTGACATATGAATTTTAATTCCTCTATCATATCTTGAATATCTTTTTTTAGAGTTCTCCAGGGCATATTGAAAATACTATATTGCATACAGATATTTTCAATCTGATAATTCAGCTTATGAATAGTATTATGTTTTTCTATAGCTAAGCTAAGGATCTATAGATTAGCTATGTCTTTTGATATTTCTACCTTGTTAAAAAGCCCTTTTAATTATAAGACTTTTCTATATTCAACAAACTTGGGATTGTACTTATGTTTTCTTTCTTCATTTAGAGCTATATTTTTAGTTGCAAGTTTATAAAAAGCTTTTATATAGTAGTTTTTCAAAAGTTTTTTAAAGCTTGTTTGCCTAGGCTTCTCTTTTCTTATGGTTCAGTTCTTTTTATAGCATGGGTTCAAGAATTGTTTTAAACTTGTGATCAAGACTTTCTTGATATGTTTGCCATTGTACCAGAGATGATCCCTTTATATCTATTCGTTTTGAGTATCTATGGAAGGTTTATTGACTCTACTTCTTGTGAACAGGTTTTTATCATAAGATGTAATTACTAGTATAGTATAGTTACTTTCCATAATATATTTTCTGTCTTGATTGTTGAAATAGAGTAAGGGATAGCTTGCAAGGTTATATGATATTCAAATATAATCTATTCTGCTATTATTTGTTAAGTCCTATCTTGTCAAAGTTTTTTTTTTTCCTTTTCATGTAGCTTGTATATCTATAAATTCCCATTTATCTAAAAAGTTGAACAATGGAATTTTTGGACACTATGATGGTTTAAACATAGCTTTAAAAGAGGTTTGTCTATCTTCTGATAGGTTGTAAGCTGTATTGAAATCTCCTATCACAACTGTGAGATAACCTAGCCTATACTTTCTTTTAATAAGACTTGTTAATTTCTTCTATATCTTTTTGCTTCTTTTTTTATTCGATGGGATGTAGATTTATATAATACAAATTTTTTTCTATTTCATAAGCAGATTGACATCAACTATATATTCATCATTCTCTTTTATAGATGCTACTTTTTTTTCTAGGTCTTTCCTGATCAAAAGACTAACTTCTGTTACAAATGGTGTCTCATTGTTGATACTATAGAAATACTTATAGACTTTTTGATTATTGAAGGCCCATTGTGCATTAGTTTGAGTTAATTTTGTTTTGCATAATCCTAGTATACCTATTCTTTGTTCTTGTATTTCCTCAATAAGACTCTGTTGATTTGCCATATCTATAATACCTCTAACATTGTATGTATCTATTCTTACCACTTTATTAGAAATTACATCCTCTTTGTTATTTGTTTCTATTATTTTATTTTGAACTTGACTATTTAAAAATGTTTGTCATTTCTCTTGTAAAAATGATATTATATCTAAATTATTATTATATTCTATTATATTATTAAATTCATTTGATTGCTTTTTACCCTTGTTTATTATGGATGTAGAGAAAAAACTAGGCCCTTGCTTGTCATAATTGTTACGAACAATTGGTATGCCTTAGGAGTAGTTTGCTTCTTTGTTGCCATGTTTAGTCTTTTAAAGGTTAATTGTTCTTTTAATTTATCTATTTTACTATTTAATTTCTTGAAATTTGCTAAAATATGATTCAGGGGATCTTGTGAGGCTTCTACTTCTGGTTCTGACTCATCTCTTGTATTTTTATAGCAATTGTATTTTTGATTTATCAATTCTTTATTGCTTCCTGTTGCAGGATATCTACTGGATTTGTTAGTTTTTTGTTATATCCTCCTATTACAATAATATCTAATTTGTCTTCAGTTTGGTTAACTCTAATTTACATTAGAGGTAGAGGTGGATTTTATGGATTCAGTATCTGATAGCATATCTGTGACTAAATCCTTATCCATTTATACTTCCTATGTTCATGTTTTACTCTTGGGCTTTTAATTACTCTTTTAGATTTCTTCTTTTCTAAGTTAGTAGAGTATTTGGCATTCCAAGAAAGATGCAATCTTTGTAAGAAAATATGTTGTTTGCATGCATTATTTATATCTTCTTTTGTTGTAAAACAGACTACTATAAAGTTTTGTTTTCTAGTGTAAAGGGATCTTTAGATATGTAGCATGCTTTTGCTTGAGTACCATTTAATACCCTGGCTATCAAACTAGTATATGTTTTATTTGTATCCAGAAGTCATGCTAAGTTATAGTTTCTCTTAACCAAAATATCATTGATTTCTCTATCACTTAATTCTGATTTTGAGAAAATGGCTCTTAACATTTCTGTACTGATTGGAGTCATCCACTTTGCTTCTGGATTGAGGTTGAGATATTTGTGCCACTTGATATATGCCTTGACCCTAGATTTGATATTTACCTTATAGATATGAATGTTTTGAACCTTTCCATATCTTTTAAGGTGTTTAACTATATAACGTTTGCTCACTTTTGATTCATATTGATCAGACAGATATACCAGATAGAAGTATTTTCTTCAGTTTTAGTTTTATGAAAGATTTTTTTATTAAGGTCTCTTTTAGTTTTATATATATTATCCATGACTTGTGAATTTACAGTATTTGTTGAATGGTAAAGTTGTCTTCTTTTCAATTTGTTTTCTTTATACATTTTAGGATATCTTCTTCCTCTTATACCCAAAAGGTTAGCCATTTATTTCCATTGATGAATTTCTTTTTCAGAAGGTTTCTTTTTTCTTGTGGCAATTTTAATATATTGCCTAAGTAAGCCTTAGTTTCCTTTTCAGACTCCCCTAGGATATTAACTGTCATTGCTCCAAGTCTATAGTTTCCTTTTTTCTTTATAAAATATAGATTTGTTAGTGGGACTAGTTCTCTATTTCTAATCATATATGAGCTGTATTCACTTATACAATGGTTTTTGATTTTTTCTTGGAATCTTAGAGAATCCAACTTTTCTTGTTCTTGGGCACAAGTCATTGTGATTTCGTTATCTATTGTTTATTCACTGTCTACCTGTTCAATTATTTCTATTGGCTAGGTTTGGGTTTACATATTTCTTCTGGATTTTTGATAATTTCCAGAAACCTATCCTTTATATAGGGTTGAAGAAGATCTTCTTCATTGCCTTTTCCCAGTTACCAAAGATGTAGTAAGTGTTGAGTTAAGATCCATTCTTTGTGAAAGATTGTTTTATTAATTTCCAGTATCTTAACAATAATACTGTCTAGGACTGTATATATTTCAAGTGATACAGCTACTTCTTTATTAAATTTGATTCTTTTTTGTTATAATAGTTGTTGAAAGACCCATAACTTTGAATGCTCATCATGTTTTTGTGAAAGCTTGACTAAGGTATCCACTATATCCTCTTTTCTTTTGTTTACTATTTGCAGTATCCGTTGGGCTCTATTCATACTTGCTACTATATTATTTATATTATGTCACATGTTTTGTTGTTAGATCTATTGTTTTAATAGATTTACTTTTGTTTACTTGTTTACCAAGTATGTTATTTTGGTGTCAAACTTTTAAGTTTCTCTATTATTATTGTATTTTGATTAATTAATGTGAAGCAAAAATGTATTTACTAATTGTTTACCTATTTGTTATTTAGTATTGATTTATTGTTTATTATTTTGTCAATTTGTGTGGAGTACCTGATTATATGGGATACAATTTTGTTGATGAGATTAGAACATGTATTATGTTTGTTGTATTAAGAGATACATCACATAAATATTATTTTTGTTTAAGTATACTATAAAGACATATATGTATTTTACATTATGTGTCTGTTATTTATGTGTTGCAACTGATTTGCTATCTATATTCTTTAGTTATTGCTCTTGAATTCCTGATGTCCTCTTGGATCTTTGTAACTTTTGAGTTTTAACTGGTTTACCGGTTAAAACTACTATATTGTGAAGGTTCCTTCTAATGTCTAGAAAGGTGTTAATCTGTACTGGCCTGGTTAAGAGCTAGAAAAGTTGATGTTGGGTCCTTTGACCTTACTGTGATTCAGATTTTCTTTCTTATCTTTCTTCTTCTTAAAAATTTTAGTAGAGTATAATACTATTGTGAAAAGTATGTATTTCTTTATTTGTTGACTTGTTTGTTAAGCCTTGTATATGTCTTTTAAGAAGGGTTGTATAGTTGTTAGCTCTTGTAGATGCTGTTAAGTCGGATTTAGTGTGTTTTGTTCTTTTTCCAAAAATTACCAAAAAAAAAAATTTTTTTAAGAAAAAAGAGGATTAGCGGAAAGAATTTTTTTTAAGAGCTTATAATTATTATAATTTTATTATATAATATAAATTAATATACTGTATAGTAAATATGATTGGTTTTATTCTTTTTACTGATTCCCAATATTCTTAAAAAAATTTTTTTTTTTGATAATTTTATTAGAAATAAGAAAAGTCAACTTCATACACAAAAAAACATTTTTATATACAAAATTCTCAGTATTTAAACAAATTTTATACTATATATAATTAATTGGCAACAAATATTAAGTAGATGTAAAGAAAGTCTATTTGTCTAATATATAGTTTCTTACTTTATAGAGGAAAAAAAAACATAAAAATATTAATTTACAATAAGTTTTTTGAGATCCAATTCCAATTTCACAAGTTCTCAGTCAGATCAATACAGGATAATACTTTTCTTGATATTAAAAGAAGTCTTGTAAACAATAATTCAAACCAATAAATTAGTTTAAGCTCAAGATTTACAATATCTAGAAAAATATCTAAGCCTCTTTTGCTTAATAGAATAGGGTTTCAAACAATATAACAATGGATTATACCTTAAATATATAAAGTAAAATCTATTATTTCTGTACTTTTACAATAACAAGTTTATATAATAAACATAAACTTTAAACAAACATATTTTTATTTACAATTTTATACTATTAGTTGAAATTATATCATTTAATAACTAAATTATTGTATAATTTGATTAAATTTAATAATAAATTATTGCTAAATTATTTTCAATTGCTATTACTTGGCATATTGATATTTTGAAAATAAAGTAATAATAAAAAATTTAGTAATCAAAAATTTGATAATCAAAAAATTCAGCAATCCAAAATTTATTAATTAAAAATTTAACAATAAATTATCAAAAAATTTATTAACAATTTATCAAATAATTTATTAACTATTTAGCAAAAATTTATTAAAAGTTCATCACAAAATTATTTATTAGCAATTCAGTAAAAATTCAATGTTAATTTATTAATAATTCATCAAAAATTTGTCAACTATTTATTAAAAATTTGGCAACTATTCATTAAACTATTTATTAAAAATTTGTTAACTATTATTAAAAATTTAGTAACTATTTATTAAATTATTCATTAAATGTTCATTGATTGTTCATTAAAAATTCAGCAACTATTTATCTATTATTTAACAAAAATTTATAAAACTTGTGAAAAAAATCATTCATATTTATTTATTTTTTTTTTTTTAATCCACAACTAATAATTACAATAGATTGAATTGGATCAGATTTTAACTAGATTCAATTTAATCCAGTTTTTATAAATACATATCAGATATGGATCTGATTCATTTTAAACTAATCTGATCTGATTCAAAACTATAACAGTTTAATCTGATTCAATTCAAATTTGAATCTGATTTAATTTAATTTGATGCAAAACCAATTTAAAACTAAATTAATATATTTTGAACCTGTTTCAAATCATATTCAACCATAATTGCTTTGATTTAACTAAATTAAATTAAATATGTTTAAATTAATCTGGCTTTATTTAATAAAAAAAATTTTAACTAGTATACAATATTTCCTTTTGAAAATATTTTTTAACTTTAAATTTAAAAATTTTTCTTTTATTAAATTTAAATAAATTCATTTATTTAATCCATGGTCATTCACTTGCTTCTATATTAATATATTCCCCACTGTAGTCAGTACCCTTTAAAATAACTTAATTTTCTATATTATTTTTTTTTTATTTTTTATTATTGATATTTCAAGTGCTTGTAAAGTACTGTATATTGATCTATCAATAATTGATTATATCAATAATCCGTATTATATGTTTCTTCTTTATTTTCTTTATATTTTTTATAACTGATACTACTTTTTTGGCCAATTTTGGGACAACCCATAAGTTATACTTTTCATCAATAACACTATAGTACCATGTAATTTATTCTTTGACCAGCAATAAAGAGTATTTTCTAATAAAAATTGTGGCAATTTTAATTTGTTAATAACTTAAATTTTTAATAATTTGTAACTTTTAAAAATATCTGTCATTTCAACTTTAATTTTTTATTTAACTATGTAAAAGTTGTCTTTATCAAAATCCTCTTCACTGTAGGCAAATTCTTTATTGTTAGCAAGTCATATTTTTTTCAGACAAATAGTTGCAATTGCATAATCCAAAAAATTAAGGTCAGTATAAGCAAATTTGTTATATCTTTAGGCTACATAGGTCTCACATAGACCTAAAGGATGGTTTAAATATATTTTTTTATTATTGAAAGAAACTGTAATTCTTTTGTCAATAGTATCATATTTGTTGTCATCTAGTTGGAATAAATTATATTCTTCTATTTTTTTTTGTATACTTGAGGTCATATCTTCAGAAAATATATACATAGTATAGTTGAAAAGAAAATTGTTTATTGTTACAACTTTCTTCTTTTGCAAATATTGCTTTTTAGATCCTCATAATTCAATAGGTATATTATATATATGAATAAAGATTTTACTTTCTCTTGTCAAAAGATTTCTTCAAACATTAATATTAATAAAGTTTTAAAAATTAAAAACTTAAGTTTAGATAAATATATATCTTGCAACTATCAAGATATCTTGATTCAATTCTTTAATTTCTAATGATTGGGTAACTTATTGATATAAAACAATGATGTTGATAATTGTGCTTCTCATGAGTTCAAATATATTTACTTGACAAAAATATCTGATCACATAAAGATTATTACTCTAAGTACCAAACTTTATCCATGAATAACTCTAAATCTAATATATAAAAATATAACAAGATTTTTTCCTATATAGTCACAAACTTCTTTTATTCAAAAATAAAAAAAAATTAATGCCTAAAACTCATGAACTTATTGATATTGAGCATAATGAAATTATTGGCCTGTGAAAAGATGGTTATAGTAAGAGCAATATTAAAGATATTATTAATTATCAAAAAACAACTATTTATGATATTATTAATAGATATAAAAGAAATTAATAAACTAATATTATTTTTAGATCTAGTAAACTATCTGAATTAATGGAAGAAATATTAGATATCTTGTAAATAAAATAATATAAAAATTTAGTCAATTATTAACAATCTCAGTAAGCTCTCATACTATTTAACATATTTTATATAATGAAAAATTTTATGATTAAACTGGAAAAAAATCTTTAGTATTAAAGAAAATTGTAAAAAAAATATTAGAATAATGTTGTACTAGAAAAATTGGAATTTAAAATAGAATATAATAATTAAAAGTAATTAATCTCATTGTTTATTGTTTAAAATAACTTACATTATTAGGTTTGATGATATCCATATGAAAAATATGATATTAGTTGATCAATTTTAACAGTAAAATCAAGAAATCAAAGTAGAATAGTATAGAAATGTTTTATAAAAAATAAGATTGAACCTTTGATTCAAGTTTTTAATAAAATTACAAAATCTATATATATTGAAGTCTTAGAAAATAATAATTTATCTTTTATTGATAAGTTAAATAATAATTTAAAATATATTTTCAAGATGATAATATTCCAGTTTATTAAATAAAAATAGTTAAATAATGGTTAGAAAATAATTCAATAACAAATATTTCTTGGCCTGCAAAGTTATCAGATCTTAATCCAATTGAACATTTATGGAATATTTTAGAAAAAAGAGATTGTAAACATGATGCCTATCAAAAAAATCTTGCAGAATTAATAATTATTTTAGAAGAATAATGGAATCAAATTGGATTAAAAAATTTAGAAAATTTAGTAGAAAGTATGTCAAGATGAATTTAGGCTGTAATAGATAGTAATAAAAATCCAATAAAATATTAATAGTATTAATAAAAATTAAAACTTTTATGAACATATTAGTATAAATTTTATTAAAAGTTATTTAATAAATTTTTTAGTAATAATAAAAACAAAATCAGTTTTGATTTTTAAATTGTGATGAACAACATGTAGTCAGATACTTTTGATAGGTAAGTGTACATTAGAACTGATATAATTTCAGTATACAACTAGTTTCACCTTGTTGAAAGCTCTATATAAGCTATTATTTCTTCATTTTTTTTATTATTCTTTGAAGACAAGAAATGCATTGATCACAGATATATGGAAAGGCAATGGATTTGTTTTTTCAAATATTCACTTTCCTTTTATTTTTTTTTCATTGTAATCAGGGATAAAATCAAGATATATTATTTTTATTGCATATATCTCTTCAAGATACTTTTGAATCAATAAATTTTTCCTGATCTGTAATTTAGTTAAGTTAATATAGTTTCAAAAAAATTGCAAAAATTTTAACTTACAAAATTTTTATAGGGATTTTTTTTTTGAATTTTTTTGTATCATCAATATTAATCTTTAAAGCAGTAGTAACATTTTTTAAGTTATTATCATAAGTAATCAAGAACTTCAAAAAATCCCTTCACTAGTTGACCTGGTATGATTTTATTGTTAATAAACTTGAAATATATATAAGTGTTTTTTATTATATTTACATTCTAATAAATATTGATGTTAGGATCAAAAATGACCAGGTGAATATTCAATAAGTAGTATATTAGTTTATTTAAAATTGTAGTATATTTTATTGAATCCTCATATTTTTGTGTTACAAGAAAATGGAAAGCAGCAATGAAGGTTTTTAAATTGAAGCATTTTAAATTTGTTTAATATATATAGTATCTTGCTAATGCAAAATAAAAAATTGATAATCAAAATTAATCTATTGTCAATAAAATATCACATGCTGACCCAGGATTTTCCACTAATAACAAATGGTATCAACTAGTACCTGCAATCAGTATTCAACAACAAGCTTGTCTACACTAGTCCAGGATTTCCTACTAGAGGCACAAGATATCTTGCTATACCATTTCTGTCCAGTACTGACACAAGCACAGGCTACTAGTCCAAAGTTTCTCTTTAAAAGTAACTTCAATACTATATCGACACTTGAAAGTACTATCTTGTATTGACATGAGCCTACCTGCACTAATCCAAGATTACCTACTAAAAGCATATAGCATGTTTAATCAATACAATGTATAAAGGAATATTGATTTAAAAATTTTCTTTACTAACTTTTTGCAGAAAGGAATTAACAATTTTTTGCAACTTTTTGACTTTCGTTAACTTGTGCCATACTAGTTGAATAGTATTATAACCAATACTAGCTACAATAAAGTAATAGCAGATTATTATAGCATTGATAAATATTGCTTACTTATTTATAATATAAGCTAAAGGCTTGTAATTAGTTATAGCTAAAGTTTTAAAAAACTGAGAAATGAAAGTAAATGTTATAGCTAATGCTAGTAGTAATAAATAATATCAACAACATATATAGTATCAGCAAAGCATTGCTTATCAGTAGCTATAAAATATAAAACTTGTAGTTGACGATAAATCGATAGTCAGAGTAAATAGAAATTGACAAAGTTAAAGCTAGCTGTTAAATGACTATATAAAATATAAAATATAAAAAAAAAGTATATATATAAAGCACCATCCTACTATTACAAGGCAAAAGTATTATTAGGGAATCTGATTTTTTGGATAATAAAAGATATATATTAATAAAATTCCTTTAATTAGATGTGGCTGCTGAAAGATACAGTATCACACTAAAATAATATGACCTAGGCCTTACTAGGTCACCTAAGAACCTGAGATCCATTATAAGTTATTTTTCTACCACTAGTCAAAATTATATTATTCAGCTGTTGAATTATTGTCAAATTTGGCAAAAATTAATAATAAAAAGATTGACGCATTATTTATGATTACTGCCATTCAGCATTCAAAATATTGGCAAAAAATCAATAAAAAATATTGATATTCTGCAAAAAAAAAATTCAACACAAAATCTGACAATATTGCAGCAAAAAAAAATTTTGCAGTAAAAAATTCGACAAAAAAATTGATACTGCAACAAAAAATTCAGCAAAAAAATTTGGTACTGTGGCAAAAAAATTGATACTACAGCAAAAAATTTAGTAAAATAAATTGATACTGTGGCAAAAAATTCAGCAAAAAAATTGATACTGTGGCAAAAAATTTGACAAAAAAATTATAGTGGAAAAAAAATTCAGCAAAAAAATTATTGTGGCAAAAAATTATTGTGGCAAAAAATTCAAATTTCACGAAATTTATTAAAAAATTATAAATTCAATTAACTAAATTATTTATCATTTTCCTTTTCCTCTTCCTCCTCTTCCTCTTTTTCTACTTGCTTTTCTTTTCCCTTTAAAGATCTCAGCTTGACTCTTTTAAAACTAGTCCCAATTGATTTTACTTTACTGAATGTTTTCTGAGATTTTTCACTTTTTTCTTTTAATCTAACTGTCCCTGAATTTCACCCATTCATGCATCTTTCCCAGTTTATTCCTCATCCTCTGAATATGTTAATGATTCCTCATATTTAGTAATTTTTTGTCTTTTAAATTCAACTATTAATTTTTTTTCCTTTTTTGTCTCTTTTTCTTGTTTACATTTCAAAATTTCTTCCAAACTGTATGTCCAATTTAGCAAGTTTTTTGGTGACATTATGTCATAGAAATATGAATTATCATGATATTATTTATGAGTCAACTGGAACGCTTGAATTTATTTTAAATGTTCATCCAAATATATTAATAAATTCTTTAACTATAAGAAGTAATTATGATTAATATTGTAATTATTCGACATATAATATTTTGCCAAAAAATATATTATTATTATTATTATTATTATTCTCTATCAGGTTAGTTATGTGTGCTTTATTAAACATTTGTAAGCTATATATATTAAATGAAACACTAAAGCTAAATCTCTAACTAACTCACTCATTTTAGTTGTATTACCTCTCTAAGTGCAACTTTGGGAGTAATTTATTATTCTGTTAGAGGTTTAGGTGAAAACCCTTCCAACTTCTAGCATCATTGCCCACAGGTCACTACTGCAGATCACTCTTTTGAGCTCTGATAGAGATCAAAACCCTAACCACTTCATACTATACTTCACTCCATTTAATAGGATTTCTTCCAACTTCTTGTCTTCGACTCTTTTTTTTTCATATATTAGTTTTTCATTAGATCGACTTTCAATGATTTTGCCCATGGATATAATGGTCTTTTTTTCTTGTCATATTTGCAGATTTCTAACTTCTATTTTCATTTAATCACCTTTTCATATCTTGCATTATATATTTTCTTTTAGAAGTGATTATGTACTTTTTCTTGCATCTTCGTTATCCATTTTCTAGCTTTTTTTCCAATTATTTTGCCATAACATGTCAAATTTCCTATATTGATAACTAGTTCTTCCTCTATTAGTTCCATATAGAAGCTAAGTATGTCCTGACTAGTTTTTAAGCTTCTTTCTACCAGTTTTGCTATCTGTTTATCAATTTCTCCTATTTCTATTCTATCATCTATTCTCAAGCTTAACTCTTTCTCTTCTAATTTTATTTTCCTTTCTTTTAAGATCTTTCTGAATCCTTTCAAGACTCCTTCTATTCCTTTTTGCATACCTTATTTCACTGAGTCTTATAAGTAAAGCATTCTAGCAAGTGCTCTATTGTTTCCTCTTTCTAGTCACATGTAATGTATTTTACTTGCTTGTAAAGATCTGGTCTTCTTATAGCCAGCTTTGTAAGTGTTGATAGCTCATCATTGATCAATTTAGTAAAAAAGCTTTTGTTTCATGAGCTTTTAAATAAGATGTTTCATGTGTGTCCCTTATTAAAATGTTTCCATACAAGATCCCATATATATCTATGATGGTCTTGGATTTGCTGATATCGTTTTTTTTCAATTCTACCTTGAGTTATCTATTGGTAGGCTATTACTTTGTTATTAATTTTTTTAATAGCTTATTGTATCGGGATATATAGCACTATATTCTGCCATTTAATTTCTGTGATCATCTTGTGTAAAACTAATTTTTTCCATTTTATCCCAGGCAATCTTAGTGCTTCTTTGGTCAGAGCATCTGCCTCTTCATTATACTGAATATTGGAGTGTGCCTTAACCTTGATAAGCTTGAAATCCAGTTTTTTTTTCTTTACGAGATCTAGCATATGTGCCCACAGGAACCAGTTTTGTTCTTTTAACTATCTTTTGTGAGTTATTTTGGAATCCTCTTTTTTATAGTTTTCCACTTCAAGATGTAGGCTTGACTATCTATAAAGATTTCGATCTTGTTATTTACTGGGACTACTAGTAGTATAGTAATTATTACTACTAGTTCTACTCTAGTGAATAAAGACCAATCCTCTACTTTAGTTTGGAACTTGCTTTCTCTTCCTACTTATTCTAACTGTATTCATGCCACTTCCATTTTTATATTTGTACTTCCATAGTTTATAAGGAACTCATTGGAATAAAAAGTCATTGGTTCTTTTCTTTGCTTATTACGGTTAAGTATTTCGATTAGATGGGATTGGTAAGCACCTTCTTCAATATGATCTTTGATGATATTTGTCTCCGAATCTTCTATTTCCACTTATAATCTCTTTCATTCTAAATAGTTACTTGGTTACTGTATATTGTTTTATCTATTGTACTTTCTAATACTTCTTTGGAACTTGGTATTTCCAGTGATTGGGATCTTCTGGTAGACTTTCTTGTATTGAGATAGAGGACCGTATGTATTTTTTCTATACTTGTTTCAATTATACATTGATCTTTTATCTTTATACCTTTTGTGCAATCTTGACACTGGGTTAGCTTTGATTCTTGATTTTTAAAAGGGCTAATACATTCAAAGTACTTTATATTTAGCTATCTTGAAGTATTGTCTAGAATCAATTTTCCCCAAATTATCTGTTGCTGTTGAAATTTGCTTCTTGTAATCACTTAGAGTTTCTGTTGCTTGTCAAAGTTGATGTTGAGAATGAGGTGTTCTGAGCTCCATTTCATCCATTTTTCTTTCCAGAATTTTATAAGATGGTTTAATCTATTTTTTTACATTATCTTGATTATAGATTGGTACCATCTTGGAATAGATCCTTTGCTTGTGTTTTATAATAGTTGGAGCTAATGATAGGTTCCTAAAGTCTAACATTATATCCTATAACTGAAAGTTTTATAATCGAAAATGAATTATGTCCCCTCCAGACTTTAGGTTATGGGACATAATTTTATAACCGAAAGTCAAATTTTTATAACTGAAAGTCAATTTTTTATAGCTGAAAATCAATTTTATAACTGAAAGTCAATTTTTTATAACCGAAAGTCAATTTCATAACTAAAAATCAATTTTATAGATATAAATGATTTGATAACTGAAAGTCAATTTTTTATAATCAAAAGTCAATTTTATAACCGAAAGTCAATTTTTTATAACCAAAAGTCAATTTCATAACTGAAAGTCAATTTTTTATAACTGAAAGTCAATTTCATAATTGAAAGTAAGGACATAATGTACAAATTTTGACCAAAAGATCTATGAAAAAAATTTCTGATTAATTAATTTATTTTTAGTAACATATACTGTAGTTGAATCAAAATATAATTATGACCAAATTTTTTACTGTGAAAATATTTTTTACTAATTAAATTTATCTCAAATTTTTTTATTTAAAATATTAATATTTGTCTTATATATCTTTAGATTATAAGAAATTATCTTTTTTTTATATTGTTATTTAATATTTAGTTTTATTGTTTTAAAGTTCTTTAACATAATAGATATTTATATCAATAAATTATTAGAAAAATATATAAAGATATTCTAATAAACGTTGTTTACAATCACAAAATGAACATTTTTTATTAATAGAAAAATATCAATTTACTTAATAAAAATTTATAAAAAATTATAAATTTGTTATATATACTTTTTTTTTTGTATGTTTTTAAAATTATTAATTTCTCAAACTTTATTAAGTTAATAGTATTTTAGTCATTAATTGAAAATATTTTTTATGTAATTTTGCCTATAGTTTATTAAAACGATTTAATATATTATTATAATATAAAGTTTAATTATATAATCATAAAGTTAGTCCGCCATTATTTTTTGATTTAATTTTTGTAAAAACAATAGTAAATTAACTTTGCTTATATATATTTTTAAAATATTATTAATAAAAAAAAAATCAAATCCCTATGATTAACTATAAGCAAAATTGTTTAAATATATATATTTTTAATAACTTAATTATTTTGAGCAAATTTGTAATTTAAAATAAATAAAATTCAAATTTAT
>CAJVPT010003788.1:0-14576 GCA_910592055.1 Acaulospora colombiana
AAAAAAAAAAAAAAAAAAAAAAAAAAAAAAAAAAAAAAAAAAAAAAAAAAAAAAAAAAAAAAAACACAATTAAAAAAGTATCAAATTAACCGAACAGATATGGATCATATAAAAATAAATCTGTTCGGATACAGATCGGATCAAATAAAAACTGATCCAATCGGATTCGGATCAAATTAACCTAAAATCCGATTCAATCTGATCCATTGCAATCCCTACCTACAGATCAAGTTTCATAAGGCTAAACAGATAAAAGCAACAAGTTTCCAGGTGGTAAAAAAGCTGCTATTTGTTCAAGCTAAGATTTTTTTTTCCTATAATTCCAATTAAACAAAGTTCAAGATCAAGGTCTTTTTTTTATACCAGTCAGGCAATAAGATTGAATAGTTTCTAGTTCATACTAAGCTTCAATCCTTTGATTGCAGTTGAGAATGTATTTCTTCAGAAGTTATTGAAGGATACTACAATCAATAAGAATTTCTATTGCTTTTGAAACTCTCCCATTATTATACATCAAAAGAATTATTGTAGAATCTGATTTTTTGAGTAATAAATGATATATATTAGTAAAATTCCTTTAATTAGGTGTGGCTACTGGAAGTTATTATACTAAAACAACATGATCCAATTCTTACTAGGTCACATAAGAATCTAGGGTTTATCATAAATCATCTTCCTATTACAAATGAATAAAAAATCACTGTTTAAAGAATATTAGGACCAAGTGTATCCTAAAAGTAAAGGTTTCCACTAGATAATAAGTTTTTTCAGATAGTATATAAGAAAGAAATCAAGATTAAAAATAGATAAGTTTCTCAGATATTTAAGAAAAGAAAGGATATTCCAATCAGGTATTTCTTATTGAAAAGAGGTATTGAAAAGCAGGTCTTTGAAGAAAGCTGAAAATATTTTTTTCAATTTTTATCTTTTTATTTTCTTGTTATCTATTTAGACATTTTTACATATTTCTTTTTTTCTTTTTCAGCCCATCTTTTTGTAGTTTCCTGTATTTTAGTAGCTTTGTTTGACATATGGTAGTGACAACTTGCTGGCAATAATGCAGTGGACTAGGAGGATCTTTACCCAAAAACACTATGGAGTAAAATATTGTCTCCAAGGCTGAACTTAGAGGCTTTTATACTTATAATGGGTTAGTTAGATTAAGATTAATAGTTTAACTATAGTATGTATTATACTGCTCGAATAAAAATGTGCATATATTTTCAATTGATTAATAAACTGATGATCTAGCCTGGCTACAAGTACTAAAAAAAAAAAGTAAAAATAAATACTTTCTATTAATTCTTTAACTATATACAAAAAAGATGTTTACAAAAAATTTTTACACTTCCTTGCTAATTAAGTCTTAATACTTTCCTTAAAACAACTTGAAGTATAACTTCAAAAGTTACCTTTATCCTCTTCCTTTTGTTTACAAACCTTTTTACTCAAAAACTTGCCTTTTGGTGACTAATAAAAGTCAAGTAACATCTTTAATACTAATGGCAAGAAAGTTTTCAAAGAAAGAAAAACTGATTGTAAAATATCTGAAGATCTATTTAACCTTTGAATGAGAGGCTTATAGAGGTTTTTTGTAATAAAAAGGCTTATTATCTCCTTTTTTGATTGTCTTGGCCCTCTTAAAGCTTCCACTTTCATAGTTTTTTAGAGAATTTTGCCTATCTCAGTTTGATCTTGAATTTTAGATAGCATAAATTCTTACCAAAAGTGATTGGCTTATGTAAAACATATTAGTTTTTTGAATATAAACAAGCTTCTATTGGTCACTTTCATATATTCTGATGATATTATTGGTAATTGAAAAGAAGGTTTCAAAAGCTGATTCTCATTTTTTTCAAAAATTTCCTTTTTTGATAATTTTTTTGGAAAAAGTGAACCAGTTCAAATATACAATGAAAAACAATATATTCTTTAAACTAAGCTATCAAGCACTTTCAATATACATATAACAAGTTATTCAGAAATATCAAGAAAAGAGGTATACACTACTTTACTAACTTTCTTTTACTTCTCTTTCTTAAAAATTTTAGAAGAAAGAAAAAAGACTTGTAAACTGATTTACAGTCAGAAAAAGGGAGCCAATATCAACTTCACATAGTTCACAGCCAGGCCAGTGCAGGTTAACACCTTTCTTGACATTGTAATAAATCCAAAAAGCAACTAAGCCCACTCAATAAATCAAGTTGCTCCAATTACTTAAAGGCTCAGAAGGATATCAAAGCTCCCTAAAAACAAGACAATCTAAATGTATATATACACAAAAATAACATACATATCCCTTAGCTTGTCACATGAATATGAATATATAAAAGTTAGATAAGTAAAACAAGTATATACGTAAAAGGGACAAGCAAAACACATACATATATATATAACTTATTATCTAAACAAGTTGATCAACACTCTACACAAATACAACAGCAACTCTCAAAAGTAGGATAGAATTATCAAGATAAATAAATAAACATATTAAAACAACAAACAAGGTTTTTCTGTATTACCTAATTGAAACACATAAATAATAACAATCTCAAAAAGGTTTATCCACGACCTAAAAATAGATTATTGATAAATACAAATAAGCATTTACATGATTTATCAATAGATTTGAGCTAGTAAACATGAATAGAGCACAACATATAATACAAAAAGTAAATAAGAGAGAAGAGAATATAAAAAATATCCTAATTAACTTCTCAAGAAAATACAACGAATACTCTATCCTATGGATCTCATAACAATTACTACAACTAGGAAATAATGAACCTAATGGATCAATAGCCCCATCACCCAAAACATATATTATTTTAGATAGTATTATAGCTAAGATATTAGGAGTTGACGTGACAACTTTTCACAAGAAAAGAATTTTAACTCAACATATCACATACCTCTGGTAATAAGGTAAAGGGATAAAAAAAGATCACTATATCGAAGACAAGTTTATGGAAATTATTAACCGATAGAGATCATTAAACAAGTAGACAATGAATCATTGGTAAATAATGAAGTAACAATGACATGTGTACAGAAGACTGAAGAGCTTGAATTATAAGAACTCCAAGAAACAGTCAAAAGACAATATATTAGTGAACACAGCTCTTATACTACTAGGAATAGAGACATGGCACCATCAATAAATCCATATTTTATAAAAAAGAAAGGAACCTATAGACTAGGAGCAATGGCAGTCAATATTCCAGGAAAAACAGAAAATAAAACCAAAGCATACTTAAGCAATATCATCAAACTTCCACAAGAAAAAAGAAGCCTGTTAAGAAAAGAATTCATTAATAGAAATGAGTGGATTGTCTTTTGGATACAAGAAGAAGAAGAAGTTACAAAATGCATAGAAGAAGTTAATCAAAAAGAAGACAACTTTGCGATTCAACATATAATACTCTTGACTATCCGCAAGAAACAGAAAACAGAAAGAAACTTAGACAAAAAAGTCTTTAAAGAACCTAAAACCAAAGAGAATACCAAGATCTGACATGTATGTCTAATAGATTTGGATCAAAAAATAAATAAAAACCTTATAAAGGCACATCTAAAAAAATACGGAGAAGTCCAAAATGTTCATATCTATAAGGTAAATACAAAATCACAAATAAAGGCTTATATTAAATGGCACAAATATCTCAGCTTAAATCCTGAAGCAAGCTGGATAACTCCAATCAGTACAGAAATGTCAAAAGCTATATTCTCCAAGTCTGAGCTTAATGATAATAAAATCAACCCAATACTAATTGAGAGAAATGATAATTCAGCAAGACTTCTGGGTACTGACAAAATCTATGCTAGCCTGATAGCCAGAGCATTGAATGGTACTCAAGCTAAGGCATGCTATACACCCAAAGATCCCTATATACTCATAAAGCATAACTTTACAGTAGTCTGCTTCAAAATGAAAGAAAAAAGAGATAAGGCATGCAAACAATATATTTTCTTGCAAAAATATCACCTCTCTTGAAGTATCAAGTATACTTTCAAAACAGAAAGACAAAATTCTAAAAATAAAAATAAAAATACAGGATTTAGATCCAGAAGTATAGAAGTAGATAATTAATCAACATTATACACACAATCAGATAACAAATCTATAGACTCTATTTATGCTTCACCAAGTTATCATAGCTTCAAAAATCAAAAACAAATTAGATACAAAAGTCACAATAGAAAAGAATGAGAAAAAAACAAAAGACGAGAATACCCAGCAACAGGAAGTAATAGAGAATCAATTAGGAATCAATGAATTAATAGACGTAGTTTCCTGGAAAATAAAGGGAGACCTGAAATAGAAAGTCCTTAAGATCCCTTTAAGAGTATTTTAGTCAATCTGAAAAGATTATATGCTAGAATAGATACTTTAGAGGGGCAGACAGTTTTCAGAAGATCAAGACTAAGTAATAGAGGAGCAAACCACTCCTAAAGGCATATCAGTCTTTAATAACAATTAAGAGGAGCAAGAGCCCACTGCCTCCTCATTAAAAACTATAAACATGGGCAATAAATAAACTTTAATAAACAATAATAAGTTAAAAGAAATGGGGCATCTAGATATCGCAACATTTTTACAAGATGAGCGAGAAGATTTTTTAAACAACAATAGTAGATACAAACTATTCAAGAAAATCCAGGAAAAAAATGATATAGATAAAAGGGTGATTAGAATCAGTCCACATAATGTCAGAGGGATCACAGATATAATAAAATAACAAAACCAGATTGAAAAGATACTAGAACAAGGAATAGGTATATTGGGATTATGTGAAACAAAACTAACACAAGTCAATACACAGTGGGCATTCAACAATCAAAAAGATTATAAATACTTTCATAGTATCAACAAAGATACACCATTTGGAGTAGGGGTTAGTTTCTTAATTAAAAAAGATTTGGAAAAAAAGGTTGCATCAATAGAAAAAGAAAAAGGATACATTATTGCTACTAACATACTTATAAAAAGAAAGAAGATGTACTGTATATCATACAAATCTATATTCCTTTTGATAAACTAAGATATAAAATAGTACAGAATAAAATAACCAATCTTATTAAAAGAAAACATAGACAAGACTTTCACACAATAGTAATGGGAGAATTTAATACAGCCTACAATCCATCAGAGGATAGAAAGTCTTCTTCCAAAGTAAGCTTCGGATTATTATAGCAACCTGAAATCCCATTATTTAACTTTTATGATGAATGGAACTTTATCAATATGCAAGCCACATGGGAAGGTAAAGAAAAAACTCCAATAAGGAGAAACCTAACAAGTAGTAGTAGAATAGACTATATTTGGATTTCTTTTAGTCTAACAAAGTATTCACTACTTCAATTTTATAATTAAGACATGGAAGATGTTATGGGAAGTAATCACACCATGCTTCTAATAACACTATATGACAAAGATTTTTTTACAAGAAGCAGAATCACAAAATTCTCTACAAATATATTAAGGATAATTGATATAAAGGAAACATTTTTATCACAATGGCAAGCCTTTCGAGAAAGTGTAGATCACAAATTTAAAATATCATTAGAACCTTTGCTTCAAGAAGAACCCAATCAGGATGAAAAGAAGAATCAGGCAAATAAACTGTGGGAAACTTTTGAGAAACTGCTATATAAAACAGCCTTTAACAAACTAACAACAAAGAAAATACTTCAGTCAGAAGAAAAGCATTACAAATACAGTACCAAATTTATTAACTATAGAAAAGCACTACAACTTAAAAGACTTTACAACAAAGCAAAAACATCAAAAGAAATAGATAAGCTACAGGCCCTTAGCTTAGCTATAGAAAAACATAATAGTATTCACAATTTAAATCATCAAATAGAAAACTATTGCATCCAGTATAGTATCTCTAATATGCCATGGAAATCCTTGAAAACAGATATCTAAGATACTATAGAAGGTCTCAAATTTATATATTAAATATTGGAAGTCAAAAAAACAAGAGATAGTATTAAAACTACTCTGGAACAGAGATGTGATAATTTGAGAAATAATCAAAGATGGATGGTCAGCTCCCTAACTAATCAAACAAAAAGTAAAATAGTATTAGATAGGGTTAAGATTAAACAGAAGGATAATAAATATATCACAACACAAAAAGATGAAATAGCAAAGGAAATAAGATGGTATTATCATGAGGCCTTCAGAAAAAGAAATACTAGCTACAACAGTTTACCAGAAGAGTGGAAGAAGAGTACAAACCAAGAGAATATATCCAAACAACTTGATATAACAAACTACTCAAATCAATTTCACAGGATAAACTAAGTAAAATGCTGAGGACACTTATCAACAACAAAGCTTCAGGAAAATCTCAAATCAGTTATGAAATGCTGAAAAGATTAAGCCAAGAAGAAAAAATTTCTTGAGAAGAATATTAAATAACTTCTTAAGATGTGAAGTCACTCTGAAACAATAGAAACAAAGTCATATATCTTATAGCCAAATCAAAACCTTGGGGTTGTAAACTCTCAAATACCAGACCTATCATCTTATTAGAGGTCACCAGAAAGTGTTTCATCAAAATCCTTACCAATAGAATGGGGAATATTTGCAAACTAATAATATTCTCAAAGGTCCGAACTATGTAGAGCTGCCAGGAGAAAATACAGCAGAATCAATTAAATTTTCAACAACATTTGTGAAAATGCCAGAGAAAACAAAAAGAAAATGTGAATACTTTTTTAAGATACTGCAAAAGCATATGATACAATTAGTCTAGACATGCTGATAAAAACAATGGAAAGAATCAAAGCTTCAAAAGACTTCATAAAGATCCTAATGAGTCTCTTTAAAAATAGAGAATTCCATATTATATTTAAAAATGATCTCACAGAATCAATAGTAGCTGAAGACGAAATTGATCAAGGGGAAACTATCTCACCTCTACTTTGGAGAATTTTCTATGATCCTCTTCTTTGCAAAATCTAGAATGATATACAAAGAGGGTACAAAATGTCAGTTACATGGAACCCTGATCTAAAAAAACAGATTACAAGAAGACTAGAATGAAGACACACAGCTATAGTCTTTATAGATGATACAATATGGATAGCAAGATCTAAGGAAGGTATGAAAACAATCCTGAAAACTGCAAGAATCTTCTACAAAACCAATGATTCTTAAATAAATGACAACAAATTAGTCCTAATTACTATTAACAATTTTAATTGTTATTCAGAAGAGGTGAAAGTAGGTACTGAAGAAAAAGTGATCAAAGAGCTCAATAGAACAAAACAGGTTAGATTCTTAAGAATTTGGATGGGTAATAAAAAAACAGTAATAGAGCTTAAAGAACAAGTGTTTAAAGAGATCAATATAGTCACAAGAGCCCTTAAATATAAGAAGATGATAGACAAACAAGCTCTTTATATTCTGAATAGAGTATTAATATCTAGAATAGAATTCAGAATGCAACATAGTATATTGTCCTGAAAAATATGCAATATCTTGACAATGGCATACAGAAAACTTTTCAAGAATAAGAGTGGTTTGTGCAGATCTATGCCCAACAATGTAATTCACTATCCAAAGATTCATAATTTGAAAAGTATCTAAATGCTACAAAGAGAAGGATAAGTGATAGGACTTTGTAATAGACTAAATAATTCCAGACCAGCAGGAATCACATCAATTATTAGACTCAAACAAGTACAGATCAAAAATTGGGAACTGCTTAATTTATTAACCTGCAAATCCTTAAGTCACTTAACAGACAAAGACAACTTTACACTCTAAGTAACCAGAATTGCTAAAGATATAGGAATAACATTTCATAGTTGGAAATGACAAGATTTCTTTGAATAAAAAAAGAGAAATATTTGGATCAGAGAATATCTTAGACTAGAAGAATATAAAAAAGTCATACTATCACTCAGAAACAATCAACTGATATATCTGAACCAGCTGATCAATTAGGAAACTAAAAAAATTAGAGATTGGCAAATGCTTTAGCTCCTGCAAGATACAAGTAAAGGACTTATATTAGAATGGTTTCAAATTATAATCAAAAATCTCTCAGAAGAACAACTAAAGCAACTCATAAGATCCTGGAGAGAAAATTATATTAAATTGGAACCAGAATACTCCAAAATAGAACCTAATTGAAACAAACAAAAAAAATTGTGGATAGTAATGAGAAGCAATATAAATCAAGTAACTTGAGAAAAATTAAGACAAGAAAAAGAGAGAAACATTATGACAGTAAAACACTTTGTCTGTTGTAGTACCAATAATAATCAGGAAACAAATTTACAAAAATGCCCAGGATGTTCGGAAGGTATAACACTAAATAGTGACTGCATCCTAAAAAGAGAAATAGAAGAGATATATACAGTTCCATATCTTAACATGAGAAAGTCTACTAGAAGAATACGAGATTTAAAAATGCCTAATCCCAGGTTAGCACTTGAAAAAAGGATTAAAGAAGTGATTTACAGAGACCAAGGTCTTTCAAGATCCAAAATGATAGAATAAATCACATGGATATTGAAACTTGGGAAGAATCTATTATTAAAGAAAATATTAAAGGTACATATCAAGATCATTTGATAACTATACTTCAACGTAATCTTGAATATAAAGAAAAGCTAATCTTTTATTCTGATTGATCATTTATTAATTATAGTAAAGAAGAAATGAAGATGGGAGCAGCTTGGATTCAGATTGGTAAAGATGGAAGAAAAAGCAAGTTCCAAACAGGAATAGACAAATGGCCCTCATCTACAAGAGCAGAATTGGTAGCAATTATAACAATTCTTTTAGTAGTTCCAATTGAAAGTATGATGTAGATCTTTATAGACAGTTAGGCATGCATTTCCAAGTGAAAATATTTAGAAAAAGAAGATCTAAGAAGGATACAGAAGAGATGGCTCAAAAAAAAAAACTAGTTCTTCTGGGTACACATAGTAGAACTAATAAAGAAAAAAATTATAAATTTAAAGCTCACAAAAATTAAAGCATACTCAAATGATCTTTATAATGAAGAAATAGATATCTTAGCTAAAGAAGCTCTAAAATTTCTACCAATTGAATGGAAAGATCTCACCTCACGTAAAATTATTATTAAAATCAAGTGGCAAGAAATAACTCTAGATAATTCAATTAGATAGTTTATTAAGAACATTAATAATAAGACAACAGCCTATCATTGGATACAACAAAACAAAACCGAGAAAAAATAAAGTCACCAGATTTCAGAACACCAGGCTCATATATGGGATCTAGTATAGAAAATAGTTAAAGATAGGCACACATGAAATACATCTTTTAAACAATCCTAACAAAGAAGCTTTCTAATTAAACTGGTCAATGATGAGCTATCTACACTAAGTAAGTTGGCTATAAGAAGACTGGACTTATATAAACAAGTGAAATGTATTGCATGTAGCCAACAAGATGAATCTATAGAACATTCACTAGAATGCTCAGCCTATAAGAACCAACTTTATGAGACATGGAATAAAGGTGTAGATGGAATTATCAGAGACTTTAAAGAGCTACTAGAGGAAAGAAAGAGAGAGGCAGAAGAGAAAAATTTCAGGTTAATTATTAATGACTGAGAAGAAATAGGCGAATTTGACAAGTGGATCTCTAAAGTAGTAGAACAGGTTTCTAAAACTAGTCAGGATATGCTAAGTTTTTGTACTGGCCTTATAAGAGCAGATATTATCCTAGAAATGGCAAACCTAAAATATTAAAATAAATGCATAGGAAGAATAGCAAGAAAATGGATAATAAAAATACAAAGAAGAGTCTGTAATCAAGTCTAAAAAGAAGTCTGAAACAAGAAATGCAAAAAAGTAATTGAGTGGGAAAAAATACAAGAAATCAGTAGAGAGAACAAGACAAGAAAACCTTCATGTCTTTCAAGCTAGAAAAGTATACTCTTGAAGAAAAAAGAGCCATTACCTGAAGAAGAAAATCTCAAAGATAAAGGTCTCTGAGAAATTCTAACAAGAAGAGTGGAGTATAAAATAAAATAGTTGGGTTTTAAGCTTTGTCAGAACCTCGCAGAGTGATCTGCAGTAGTGGCCTGCAGGCAATGAAGTTAACAGTTGAAAGGGTCTTTACCTAAACTATTAACAGAGCGATAAATCACTCCTGAAGTTGCACTTAGAGTTTTAATAAATTTTTAAAATAGAGATGAGTGCATTAAGTAGAGACTTAGCTTTAGTAATATATTCTCTAATGTAAAGTATACATATGTTTAATAAAGCACACATACTTAGCCTGACAGAGGATTAAAAAAGAAAAAAAAAAAAAAGTTCCAAAAATATTTGCTTTAAAAAGCTTAAGTTCCTTAATAAAGACTTTTATAATATCAAAAAATCATATGATAGGTAATGTAGATTGCAAACTTATATTTCTTATCTAAGTTCCTCAAGTGGTAACAAAATTTTAATAAAAAAAGAAGTCTAAATGTTTTTCTTAAGATATCACAATTCAATACTCACTTAAATGAAAAACCAGTTGGATTGACTTGTCCAATACTACAAGTGATAAAAAAGAAGATTTTTTTCAAGGTTTAAGTAAAGCAAGAAGACTATTCCAATTAGACAGATCCCTTTTAGAAGAGGTTGTTTTTATTTTTGGATTTTTTTATAGGCCTTGAATTGTCCTCTTTTCCTAGTCATTTTTCTCTTTTTCCTTTTTTAACTTAGCAAATTATTGATTTTCAGACAATCAATAGTGACAAACTGTTGACAATGATCCTGATAGATAAAAATTATTATTAATCTATTTAATATTAATTAAATAATTATTTATACTTAAAGAATTTGTTAAAATATTTAAATAAATATTTTAAATCAATTAAGTATTTTAATTGATTTGCAAATAATATTATAATAATTTATATTACTATTGTTTTTTTTTTTTTTTTTTTAACCTGTAGTCAAGTTAACATGTCATGTTTTTATTGTATATATAAAAATATTTACAAAATATTTTAACTTTCACATACTGACTCACTTATTATCAAAAAACTATTTCTTTAGATGCAACTTAGGGGATAATATTTGTTCTTTTATTGACTTGAATGAATCTTATCTACAATTAAAAATCAAACCATTTAAATCCTTGACAAAATCAATCCTTAATAATTTCTATATATTTCTTTTTCTTCTTTCTCTCAATAGCTTTTTGTTTTAGATTTTTTAAGAGTATCGATGGTTCTTTCTGCTCTGTATAATTTGTGCATTAGATCTATACCCAGGTCTTTTAGATCTTTTATCCTTTTTAGTAATATTCTGTATCTTTTTTCGCTTTATTACTTCAGTACTGTGGCTATTTCAAATACTCTTCTTGAAGTTTTTTCTTATCTTGTAACAATGTTTATTGATAATGTTCTATATAAATAATAGAGAAATTTTGTGATTTGCTTTGAGACAATTCTTCAAGAAGGTGATTTTATTTTCTTTCATATATTTATAAATAGTATTGAAAATGCTTCTATCAGATTGCTAAATCTTTTTTAGCCATCTACTTGTTTAATTATAAGTTACAGGATAAGCTTCTTTTTAATCTATTATTTCTTTACTGATATAGTAATTGATTTTTTCTTTTTTTTTTTATCATATATCTTCTTTGACTTCTTTAGTAACTGGACATTTAAAAAGATGTTCTAATATCTTATCTTGAAGTTTACATATTAAATAAGTCATTATAGTATAAATATTAGTTTTATTTTCTTGAGTATCTGCAATACTGAAAGTTTATTGTAGGTTAAGTTAATCAGAAAGCTTTTATCTTTATTAGCTTTAAAGGAAATATTAAAGGTATTGAATGGATTAAACTAATTTCAGAAAGTTAATCAATCTATAATTTTATTATTTTGAATCCACGGCTCTTGAATTCTTTTCTGTATTGTCCAATTTTTTCTAATTCTTTTCCTATTAAATAGTATGCCAAATTCTTTAATACTGATTTCTATTGTATATTTATACCATGTGACTATTGTGAGGACTTTTCTTAACTCTAATAGTTGATATCAGATTATTAGATTCTCACATCTAGCTTGTTTAGCAAGTAGATCTATCTGATTGTTGAATCTGTTAGTTTGATAAACCTTGATCTTTGTAATTTTCAAGATATGATTTTTTTTTTTACTAAGTCTTTAATCTTATTCTATATTGATCAGTTAGTGATTTTTATTCATATTTTTATTGGTATTTTTGTTTGTGAACAAATGGACTTCCATATTTTAACTGCAATATTACAATCAGTAAAAATTGAGATCATTATATTTTGAGAAACTATGCATAGTATAGTAAGAATAATCAATGTTTCTGCCCTAATTACTAATGGTCATGTTAATAACCCTATTGAAAATTATTTTTTAACTTTGTTATTCTTGATTAGAACTCAAGCAAACTCATTTAAAGTTTATTATCTTTTGTTCATTTTTTGTAGAAACTATCTATGTAAAAAGTAAACTGGTTAGTCATACTCATTCTATTATATTTCAGTATATCTTTGAGTTTATCTATATATTCTTCTGATTAAATGGCTTGTCTTATTATCTTATTAGTATGGCTTCCTAGTTTTCTATCTGGATTTTTACTTCTATAGATCTGGAAATAAATAAAGTTAATATCTATTGTCTTGTAATTGTTTTTAGTCTGTGTAGTTGTCTAACAGGAGAACTTGTTTTTTTTTCTCAAATTTTCATGTCTATTTAGTTATAGAAGAAGATAAATTTGTAATAAAACTACTTCTTAGGCTTGAGATAATTTATCTGATTGAAGTAAAGTATGGTTTTTAGTAGAGTCATATGTAATAATAGATTACTAAAGTATTTAATATATAAAATTTTGCAGATCACTTATGTTTCTTTTTGAAAAACAAAATTCATGGCTCTTTACTTTAATAGAGACAAAAATCAGAAAATACTATAAATTATAATTTGAATAATAAAAAAAAACAATTGTGTGTAGTTTTTTTATAGTTATTAATTTAAAAATTTTTAATGTTTTATAATAAGTGGCATTTGAATTTTGTTCTTGCCTTTCCCTTTAGAAACATATCTTTGTTATATAATAACTAATACAGAGTGACCTAGATTTTATTATTTGAAAATAACATCTTTTTTAATATATTAGTTGAAAAGTTGAAGTAAACTATCCAGTATGTTTTTCTTCTATCTGGATATGCTGAGAATATTTCTGTTTATATATTATAGTCTGTCCAATCTAGTCCATATAGTGATTTTTTTAGAAGATCTTGATTCTCTATCACTTTTTTATGAACCTTTTTGTACCAGAAGGAGACTGGTCCTTTTTCCTTTACATTTGTTATAAATAATCTGGATTGTTTTCCATTCCTTGAGTATTATTATGGTTATGTTGATAATTTGATCTAAGAACAAGATCTTATATTTATAAAGTGATGAAATAGCTTTCTCATAATCTCTATTATTTTGTAGTATTGATTTGATGAATAGAATACCTCACTAATAATCAAATGTTTCCTTCCACCTTCAGCTTTGAAAGATAATCTGTAAGTCTTTGACCAGGACCAATGTTGTAGCTACCAGGTTATCTTGTATGAGTTCACAGGATTATCAAAGATGTTTTCAGGTTTCTAGTTTTTTATCTGGCTCTATTTCAATCAGATTATAATGATTATATCAGAGACCTCACTATTGTTGAATTGATAAAATAGTATTGATATATGGCTTTTCAATTGTATTTTCCAGAGACTTTTGAAATCATATATTTTTTTGTTATAGTACAACTGTTTGGAATTGTTTTGTTGATTAAAACTTTATTCTTGAAAACCTTTTGAAATATGACTATAAGATTATTATATATCTTCTCATTCAGGTATATATTTTGTATTCTATATTCTATTTTTGAAATTAAAACTCTATTAATAATATATTGAGCATGTTTTTCTATCAACTTCTTCTTGGTTATTGCCTAGACTCCTACTTTGATTTTAATTTATTAAACTAATTACATCTTGATTCTTCTGTTTTGGTTTATTCAGATATCAAGGAATATGACTTGATTTTTCTTGTTGATCTCATGAACTATAATATTATCTATCCTTGCTTGAACTATTTCAGAATTTTGAAAATTTCAATTAATAGTGAGAAAAATTAACTTTGTTACATTAATTTGTAAGTTATTTGCTATGCAAAACTTTTTGCTTCTTTCAAAATACTTTTCAAGTTATTCTTTGATTTGACAATTCAGGTTATATTATCTATATAGACAATTACTACCTATCTTAGGAAGAGCTTAACCTTCTCCTTAGGTTTATAGAAGTTGGATAACTATTCTTCTTCCATATATAATTCAGATTAGTGTTATTTTAGATTTTGCATAGTAGTGAATTATAGAAATTCTTTATAACAATGGGAAGATTATTTTTCCTTGATTTATACTATCTCCTGCAACTATTGGATTAGAGAGTTCATTGAAAAGAATAATATTACAACTAAAGATGGATCCCTAAAGGGGGAGGCAGGGACATAAGTCAAATGTCCCTCACTAGGAAAAATTAAAAATTTTAAATTAATAACTAT
>CAJVPT010003789.1:0-14573 GCA_910592055.1 Acaulospora colombiana
TCCTGTAAATATCTTTGTATATATACAATAAAGACATGCCATGCTAACCTGACTGCGGGTTAAAAAAAAAAAAAAAATAATAATTGATAATATATTAGACAGGCTGCAAAAGAAGATAGGTACAAATAGACTTATAGAATTTACAATAGCAAATAAGATCATAATTGTCACAGATCTAAATAAAATTAAAAACAAAATCAGAGACCACTTTAAGAAATATACATGATAAAAGAAAATCTTAAATATACAAAACTATCTGAATTGAAATAGTGGATATGTATCAAACAAACATATTAAACTAAAATGATACAATTAATACATAATCAATATCAAAATTCAACTTAGCCTTGTTTTATTTGAATATAGTAGATATTATATATATAATAATATAAATAAACTATTTGTATTTTCAAGTTAAACATCAATAATAAAGAATCTATCTTATGACTTTGCCACCTTTTTAAGGAATAAGAGACTAATAATAAGATCTACTAATGCAAGAAAAATTAAAAATACAGTATATACTGTATATATTATTTTTGTTTGTATTAATATATTTCTCAGATTTAAATCTAATTAATTATAATATTTATTCAACTATTATAATTTTATTTTTCAAGCTAAATTATAATTAAAAACAAAAATTATATAAGATTAAATAGGAAAAAAAACTCTGCATATAATAAAGAAGATACTAGTAAGAAAGAGGAATTGATTTTAATATAAAAACTATACTAATACTATTCCTTTCATACTATTGACTGATTACTTTTTGAGACTTTTATTAGTTCAGATCATAATACCTCTTCTTCTGCTACTTTCAATATAACCATATTGTGAATTTTTATCTCCTGACTCTGATTCTTTCTTTTGATTTTCACTTTATCCTATCTAGTGTGGAACCTCTTTTAATAGTCTTCAGATAATAATAAGTCAAGAGTTGCAAAGAGAATTTTAAGATATAGAGAAAAGTAACTCAGTAGAGTAGTTAGGATATCTTTCCTTAGGCTATATGAGCATTGGAGGAGGAGCCTGTTATGCAATGACTTATCCTTTTTTATTATTACAATAGTTTTATTCTAAAAAAGAAAGTCTTAACACATTTGACATGCTTTTTTTTTCAACTCTCTGTCAGGCCTGTTATGTATATTTTATTAAACAGTTGTAAGCTATACATTATATATGTAATGCTAAAGCTAAATCTCCAACTAACTTACTTGTCAAAGTTTTTATTCAAAACTCTAAGTGCAACTTCAAAAGTGATTTATCATTCTGTTAATAGTTTAAATAGAAACCCTTTTAACTTCCAACTTCATCACTTGCAGATTACTATTGCAAATCACTTGACAAGAATTAAAACCTAACTATTTTGTTTTATACTTAATCCTATTTCTTATAATTTCTATAAGGTTTTTGTTTTCACTTTCTCCGAATCTGGTTACAGATCTTCTTTTGTATTCTTAAAATCTATTTTTTATCATTGTTTCCATCTTCTTACCATAGCAATTTAGATTAGTGACTTCTTTGATTATATCATTTTCTACTAACCTTGTACAAAAGCTGAGTATGCTTGAACTGGTTTTTAAAGCTGCTTCTATAAGTTTGGAGACCTTTCTATTTATCTCAGTTTTCTTTCTTTTATTGTTAATTGATAGTTATATCTTCTTTTTATTTACTTCTATTTTTCTATCTTGATACAACTTATCAAATTCTTTGAGAATATTTCAAATTCTTTTTTTCATACTACTAGAGTCTCATCTTTATAATTAGAATATTCTAGTAAATGTTCAATCATCTTCTTTTGCTAATTAAATACTATACAATTTGTTTACTTATGTAAGTCAGGTCTTCTTATTATTGGCTTACTTAAGGTAGATAGTTTATTGTTAATCAATTTGATTAGAAAACTTTTTTTTTGTGAACCTTTGAAAGAGATATTCTATGTACTGTCATTCTTTGATCTATCCTATGTCAGGTCCCATAAATAGGTTTAATGCTTTTGAACTTGGTACTACTATTTTGTCTCTATTCTATATTATTGTGTCTATAACAAGGCAATTGATCTCTTATTGATTTGTTTAATAAACTGTCAAATTGAATTATCTATCATATCTTTTTATCACAATATTACTGTAAATATTTTGCTCAATTTGAGACTATTTCACTCTATTACTGGGAGCTTTGATGTTTCTTTGATCAATTAATCTGCTTATTCATTTTATGGATTATTAGAGTAAACTTTAACTTTAGTTAAAGTCAGTTGAATATACTTTTTTTTATGAGATCTAGCATTCTTGTCCATAGTAACCAGTTCTTTTCTTTTAACCATTTTTTGTGTATCATCTTAGAATCTTTTTTTTTAGTTTTTTCCATTTTAGATATAAACTTGACTATTAGTAAGGATGTCTATCATACTATCTATTGAAACTACTAAAACTATTATAATTAGTGTCACCAATTCTGCTCTTGTAGATGAGGGCCAGTTTTTAATTTAATTCTTATTTGGAATTTACTTTCTTTTTTAACTTCTTCAGTTTGTAGCCATGCTACTTATATTCTTGCATTTTTATTCTCATGATCAATCAAGGATCCATTTGAGTAAAATATTAGCTTCTTCTGCGATCCTTAATTATGCTGAAGAATTTTGAATAGGTGATCTTAATATATTTCTTGTTTCCAGTTTCCTATTGGTATGTGTTTTATTCTTTCAATTTGATTATTTCTTTGGTTTTGGGTTTTTGAAATTATACTTGTTGTTATTATTTTATCAAGCTCAAGTTGAGAACAAGGAATATTTAGTGATTGTGCTCTTTTGATATTTTTTTGATAGTTTGGAAATGATATAGTATAGATTACATCTAATTTTACTTCTATATTGTACTCATTTCCCTTTCTATTATTTAGGAGGCATCCTAAGTATTTGATAAGAACTGTTTCTAAACCATCTTCTATTTCTTGTTAATTAAAGTGACATATCATAACTATACCTTGGCTATTTTCTCAAATTAGTTTTCCCATCACTAGTTGCTAACTTTCTTTCTGAGTAACTACCCATATTTTCTTTCTTTTGTCTCTATCAAATTTAGGTTTAATATATTTTGATATCCATTTTTCTTCTTATTCCTTTCCTTGGAGTTTTGTAAGGTCTTCTATACTTTCTTTAGTTATAGTTCTTTGCAGAATATTATATTATTCTGAGATTGGTTCCTTGCTTGTGTTTTGTATAAGTTGAACTATTTTCCAATTTCTAAACTTTATAAATTTTTGACTTATTAGCTGATCTGTATATATTAATATATTATTTCATAAGAATGGTATTGCCTTTTTACATTCTTTAGGTGTTAAATGTTCTTGAATTGGACTATTGTCTTTGATCCATTTGAAGATATCATTTTACTTTCAACTCTGAAATGTTATTTTCAAGTCCTTGACTAACTTTAGAACCTGTAATGTAAAATTTCTTTTATTATTGAGATGGTACAAAAATTTGTATAAGAAAAGATTATGGAGCTTCCAATATTTACTTTATGCTTGTTTCAAACTAATAATAGTAAGTTTTACTGGATCTTGATCATTTATTCTATTACAGAGTTCTGTGATTTGACTTTCTTTTTGAAGTGTCTATATACTTTTGAGATTATATATTTTTAGATAGTGAATTATACTATTGGAAATAGATCTATACAAAGCAATTTTATTCTTGAAGAGTTTGCAATATATTACTGTTAAGCTATTGCATATTTTTTAGGACAATATGCTATATTGCTTTCTGAACTCTATTTTTGAAATCAATACTTTATTTAGTATGTAGAGAGATTGCTTATCTATCATCTTCTTGTTTTTGAGAGCTTTAATTATGATATTAATTTCTTTTAATACTCTTTCTTTGAGTTTTATTACAGTTTTCTAATTGCTTATCTAAATTCTTTGCTCTTTCTCATTTAGTTTTCTAACTACTTTTTTATTAATTCTAGCATGAACTTCTTTTGAATAGAAGTTAAAGTTATTAATAGTTGTTAGTACTGATTTATTACTATTAACCTGGAAGTTATTTGCTTTGTAAAAGATTCTTGTTATCTCTAGGATCTTTTCTATATCTTCTTTGAATCTTGCTATTCAAGTGATATCATCCATAAAGGCTATGGTCACATGTTTGATTCTAGCCTCTTAGTGATGTCACTATTTAGTTCAGGATTTCATGAGACTGTTATTTTATATCTGTGTTCTTCATTTTCTTGAATTTTATATAGCAAGAGATCATAGAAGATTCTTCATATAAGTGGCAAGATAGTTTCTACTTCATTAATTTCATCTTCTGTCCTTATCAGTTCTGTGAAATCATATTTAAATATTACTTTGAACTCTCTATTTTGAAACAGGCTCATCATAATCTTAATGAATTCTTTAGGTACTTTTATTCTTTTCATTACTTTCATTAATATTTCCAGACTGATAGTGTCATATGCCTTGGCCATATTTTGAAAGAGAATTCATAGCTCTTTTTTGTTTTTTCTTATATCTTTACAGATGTTATTGAGAATTTGAATAGATTCTGTTGTACTTTCTCCTAATAATTTTACATAATTGGAACCTTTGAGAATATTATTGGTTTGTAGATATTTTCTATTCTAGTAGTTAGAATTATGGTAAATCATTTTTTGGTAATTTTCAATAGTAAGATTGGTCTTGTGTTTACCAATTCATATCCTCATGGTTTTGATTTAACTATTGAATATATGTGGCTTTTTTTTTATTATATAGATATAACTTTCCATTTTAAGAAGGTATTTAATATTTTTCCTAGATATTTTTTTCCTTCTTATCCTAACTTCTTCAGCATTTTATAGCTAATTTGAGATTTTCTTGGAACTTTGTTGTTTGGAAGTGCACAAAGTGTTTTTTCTAATTTCTTATGTATGATTAACTTTAAAGAGTATTATACCATGTATTTTGGATATACTGTTTGAGGCATATTCTCTTTTTCACTTTTCAGTAAGATTATCAAAGTTGGCATCATGTTTTTTGAAGGCCTCTTGATGGTATTATCTTATTTATTTTTTGATCTCTTTTTTGTTCATTGTGATGTATTCTATATCATTTTACTTGATCTGGACTTGATCAAATATTATTTTGTATCTTTCTTTATTTGTTAGTGAGCTTGCCATTTTTTTTTAATTGTATTTGATTATTACATCTTTGTTTTAATGTTAATCTAATCTTCTTTTATCTTTTTGCCTTTTAAGTTTTGATATATAAACTTAATTCCCTCTATTATATCTTGAGTATCTTTTTTCAAGGATGTCTAGAAGATGTTAAAAATATTAAATTGAATGCAATAGTTTTCTATTTAGTTGCATAGATTATGGGTGGCATTATGTTTCTCAATAGCTATACTAAGTTTTTACACTTTTGTTATTTCTTTTAATGTCGCTGCTTTCTTAAAAACTGTTTTTAATTGAAGAGCCTTTTTATACTTTATGAATTCTGAACTATATTTATATTGTCTTTCCTTATTTGAAATCTGTTTTTTGATTGCTAGTTTGTTAAAGGCTATACTATAAATTGGATTTTTGAAGGCTTTTCAGATTTTATTAATTTGCAGTTTCATTAAGTTTCTCTTTAAGTACTGGCTTCAATAAGGTTTTGAGCTTATAATTCAAACTTTTTTGAAAGATTTGCCATTATTAAAGGAATGTTTCTTTTAGGTCAATTTTTCATGTTTTGGTTGTTATATAGTATTTAATTATCTTGTTTCTTATAAATAAATTATTATTTTATTATATTATTATTATTATTTTTTTTTAACCCACAATCATGCCACGATGCCTTGTCTTTATTGAAAAATTGAAGTAAATCTACAATATTTTACAGACTTTCACAATGTGACTAACTCATTTTCATACAAAAGTACTCTAAGTCAGATTTTGGAGACAATATTATACTCTCCCAATAGATTGGTAATAACCTCTATTTATCAGGATCATTGCCAACAGTTTGTCATTGTTGATTGCCTAAAAATCAATGAATTGTTAAGTTAAAAAAGGGAAAGGGGAAAAATGATTGGGAAAAAGGGACAATTCAAGGCCTACCAAAAAAATCTAAAAATAAAAACAACCTCTTCTTAAAAGGGATCTACCTGATTGGGATAGTCTTCTTGTTCACTTGAATCTCAGAAGAAATCTTCTTTTTCACCACCTGTGGCATCGGACAAGTCAATCCAACTGGTCTTTTATTTAAATAGGCACCAGATTGAGATATTTCAAAGAAAGTATTTAGATCTCAGCTTTTTTCTATTAAAGCTTTGTCACCATTTGAGGAACTTAGGTAAGAGATGGAAGTTTGCAATCCATATTACCCATCACTTGATCTTTTGGCATCATGGAAGTTTTCATTAAGAAACTAGAGCTTTTTGGGGGCAACCATTTCCGGAACATTCTTTCCAAGCACCAATGACATCATCAGAACACGTGAATGTGACCAATAGGAGCTTGTTTATATTCCAAAAACTAATGTATTTTGTGTTAGCCAATCACCTTTGGTGAGGATTTGTGCTACCAAAAATTCAGGATCAAACTGAGATAGGCAAAATTCCTTAGAAAACCATGAAAAAGATAGCTCTAAGAGGCCCAACAGTGACTAGAAGGAGAAAAATAAGCCCTTCTATCATCAAAAACCTCTATATACCTCTCGCTTCAAAGGTTAGATAGACCTTCAGGTACTTTATAGTCAGTTTTTTTTCCTTTGAGAACTTTCTTGCCATTGGTATCAAAGGTGTTTCTTGACTTTTCTTGATCACTAGAAGTCAGTTTTTGAGTGAAGAGGTTTGTAAACAAAAAGGAAAGGGTAGAGGCGACTCTTGAAATTATACTTCACGTTGTTTTAAGGAAAGTATTAAGACTTTATTAGCAAAGAAGTATAAAAACTTCATGCAAACATCTTTTTTGTGTGTGGTCAGAGGATCAGCAGAAAGAGTTTTATTATTTTATAATATTACCAATAGCATAGTATAATCACTTCTAATAGTCTTTTTCATGTCTTGATTGTTAAATTGCAGAATTATATATTTTGCCAAGCTCTGTAATATTCAGATGAAATCTATTCTTTTGCTACTTATAGAATCTTGTCTTATAGGGGTTTTGTTTTTTCTCTTCCATATTGCATGTATATCTAGAAAGTACTATTCATCAAGAAAGTTGAATAGAAGAATCTCTAGGTATCAAGAGGATCTGAAACATGCTTTAGAAAAAGATATTCTATCCTCTAATCAGTTATATAATATATTGAAGTCAATCATTATGATTGTGTGAAAATTATATCCATATTTTTCCCTAATAAAACTTATTATATTGGTTTACCTTTTCTTGTATCTGTATTTATCTGATAGAATAATAACCTGTGAGTCAATAGTATAGTGAATACACTTCCAGGTTACTATCTATGAATTACTAGTTCAATTCCACTTAAGAATAATTGTTACAATATAGGTTACATTATACAAGATATATACTCATCATCACATACACCTTTGTACTCATAAATGACCTATAGATTTCTATTGTCTGACCATAGTACAAAATTAAGTAACTCAAGTCTTGGTTAGTTATAGTGCCAAAGAAATTCTCAATAAGATCTGTCACTTGGAATATGTAAGAATCCAAAGACAAGTTCAGAAAAAATACTGATTCTTCAAGTCTCTTAATGGATATGGAAAGGATATTTACCTCTTATCAAAACTATATCCTATAGGAGATAAGGGAAACTTCAGTCATTTGTATCTGTCGAAATGTAATAGACTATAGCAATAATTAATAGGATATTTTTATGGTCATAAAACCAATGGCTATCAAAAAGAACAACTATTGCAGAGGTTGATAGTTAACTTTAGCACTATATTGGGAACTGCAGAATGGACTAGAAATTTGGAAGAAGCAATTCAGAAAGTAATAATCAAGGAAGACCCTTGTAGGCTAGCTTGCAAAAGTGGTTAAAAATGAGACAATGGAAGGTTATATGCCACCTGATTATATAATACCATTGAATTACCTGGATATCAAGAACATGACTGGAGAACTATACTATCTAAGTTTCAACTAGCCTATGGAGGATCCAAACATAATAGGGATCATCTACAGTACCTATAATCATTAAATGGTAAATAAATCTCACTAAGGAATATATTACACAAGCCCCTTGAAAATTAATAATAAGAAGTCTATAGTAGTCTTCAATACACTATAGTCTTGGGCAGAGCAGGGCAACTGACAAAAATGGTACCACTATATGGTAAAATTAATGAATTGGATTAGAATAGATAGTTTAAATAAGGTTATATAAATTGCTCATATAATCCAAAAATGTACTACTGAAATCTCAATAAAGATTCATCCTGTCAATTGAACTAGTAAAAAAAAAAAAAATCTATCTGATAAAATATAAACTTGTATAATATAGATTTTATTTCTTCTTGTTACTAGATTTATAATGATTATATATCCATTGGCTTTATCTATTGATGCCACTTGTTTTTCAAGGTCTTTTCTTATTAGTAGACTCACTCCTGCATCATATAAAATATCTTTATTAGTACAGTAAAAATGTTTATACTTTTTCTGATTATTGAAGGTCCATTTGCATTACTATATATTAACTTAATTTTACATAGATCCAATATACCTATACCTTGTTCACTTATCCTTCTATAAAACTGTGTTGATTAACTTTTTCAGTTATGTTTCTAATATTATATATACTTATTTTTATTATTTTTTTTTCATATTAATTTCTTCTTTTCTATAATCATTTTGTTTACATTTATCTTTTTTTTTTGTTCAGGAAGTTAGTTTTTTTATTTTGTAAAAATATTTCTAGATATAAATTATCTAATTATACTATATATTGTTATATTTCTTTTTTTGTTGACGTTTACCCTTTTTTTGGATTTTTGCTAAGGATAAACTGGGTTTATTTTTCCTCTTGTTATTTTGAACAACTGGTATACCTTTTTAGGAATGATTTAATCCTCTTCTACTATATCTTGTTTATCTATTGGTGATTGTTCTATCTTCTAGTTTGACTATTTAGCTACTTAATTTTCTAAATTAACTAAGATATGATATAATGGATTTCTAATTTTTTTATTTCTATATTTAATTCATTTTTATTAAGACTGCTATATTGGTTATACCTTAGATTGTTAATAGGTTTTTTATTGCTTTCTGTAGCTGAATCCTTGTATCTTTTATTGTTTCTTTGTTTTATATTTTCAGTTTGGATTCTATAAAATCTTTATTGACTTCTTGAAGATAAATCTCTTGAAAATGATTTTCTTATTAACTAATAATTCTTACCAGATAAGAAAAAGAAGCTTATTGATTTATTGTCAGATAGTAAGTATATAAGTATCTCATTATCTATTTCAATCTTTTTTTTTGTACCTTAACTCTTTTTCTTTCTGTTTCTAGAGTCTTCTCACTTTTTACTAATATATTCTTTATACTTCATTATAAATGTAGCCCTTGCAATATGATATGTATTTTATAGATTTTGTCAAGAACTTCTTTTGCTACAAAGCATACAACTATAAAATTTTGTTTTTTCAATAAATAGGAACTTCTTGAGATATAACATGCCTTTACTTCTATACCATTGAATGCTCTGACTATCAGATTTGAGTAGGTCTTATTAGTATCTAGTAACCTTGCAGAGTTTTGGTTCTGTTTATTAGAATAACATTAATTTCTTTGTCTATTAATTCTTTCTTTAAAAAGATAACCCTAGTAGTTTCTATTTCTAGGAAGGTTATCTATAAGGTTTCTGAATTTATTTTCCAGTAACTATGTTACTTGATATAAGCCTTGACCCTTGTTTTTGTTTTAACCTTATAAATATATATGTTTTTAATCTCTCCATATTTTTTAAATATTCTTTTATGAGATAATAAGGAGTTTTGTATTCTATATCTATTAAGCTAATATGTCATATATTTTTTTATTATATTTTTTTTATTAATCAAAAGACTTTCTTATCTAATATCTCTATATTTGTATTAGATTGTTGATTTTGTTTTCAAGTTATTGTAAACAGAAGGCCTCTTCTTTTCTATTTATTTCTTCTAAACATTTGAGAAGATCTTTTTCTTTCTCTAGATGAAAGCTTAGCTATTCGTTTTTATTAATAAAAATTTTTTTGAAAAAGGTTACATTTGTTTCGTGACATTTTTAGTATACTACTTAAGTATACTTTGATCTCTTCTTCATTATTTCCTGGAATATTGATTGTTATTGTTCCTATTTTATATTTATCCTTTTTATCTATGAAATAGTAGTTTGGTGATAGGGTTTCTTGCCTATTTCTTGTTATATAGAAGCTACACTAAATTATACAATATTATGGCCTTAAATTTTACCGTTAAGTGTTACTACTTCTATCATCTCTTGTTATTGACTATCCATCATTGTTATTTCATTGTTTAATATTAATTCATTTTCTAACTCAATAATAATCTTCATTAAAGTGAATTATATTCTTGATAATTTTTTCTTGATTATATCTAGATATCTAACTTCTATATAGAATTGAAGTAGATCTTCCTTTTTTTTCTTTCTATTATGCCAAAGATAAGTAATATATTATATAAGAATTTATTCTTTATAAAATATTGTTTTATTTATTCTTAGGATTTTGACAATAATACTATCCAATATGATATATGTTTCTGAAGCAGCTGTTATTATATAATTGTGGAGAGTATATCTTTTTATTGAATGATTTGTTATATAGTCTATAGCTGATCTATTTTATTCTACTTCTTTGCTAGTTGAACTAGTATATCAATAATATATTCTTCTCTTTTGTTTATTATCTAAAGTATCTGTTTTGTTTTATTTATAATAGTTTATATGTATAGATTGATATTATTGTTATATAGTTATATTATATTATAAGAGATCATGTGAGCAAATTAATTTTGTTCTTAATATTATTTTAATAACTATATTAAGCTTGCTAGCCTATTTTGTTATAGATAGGACTCATGTTGTTATTTATTATTTAATACAGTATTATTTACTTGTTTTGACTAGTTTGCTATCTGTAATTGAAATATTGTTTACGTCACTCACTTGATATTGTTTTGTTATAATCATCTATCTTATCAATAATATAATAGCTTTATTGTACTTCTATAGTAAATCTTAATTGAATGTGTTTTAAAAGTTAATCTTTACATATATAAGTGTTTGTGTTACTTGTTAATGTGTTTTGATATTGAGAAATTGAAGATCTATATATTAAACTATTTAGATCTTGTAAAGTTTTGATGTTCTTTTGGGCCTTAAAAGATTTGAGATTATTTGATTTATCGAACCAATCTTTCTTTTTCCAAGTTTCCTTATAGTATCAAGAAAGGTATTAAACTGTATTGGCCTGATTGCAAGCTTTGTGAAGTTGATATTGATTCCCCTTTTTGACTATAAATTGTTACTATTTGTTTGTTCCTTTTTCTGCAAATTGAGGAGTTAAAGCAATTGATAAAAATAAAGTCTTCAGCTATCATCTAGTTTGAAGTGTTTAGCACAATCTTGTCTTGTGTTGAATTGTTTTTAGATTTGTGTTATTGTTGCAAGAGTATATTCCTTGTATTTAGTGTTGTCTCTTTTTTTTGGATAATTTTTTAAAAAGAAAATTATAAGAATCTGGAAATTTTGGGGAAAAAGTCAATCCTTAACACATTTGACTTGCACTTTATTGGATTTAATAAATATTATATTATTTTTCTCAAAGTACTACTATCTTGAGAGATGGGCTATAGCTCTTTTTTCTTCAGACTATACATTGGTCCTGCCTTTTGATTGATATAAATAATAAAATCTTTTAGCTTATCAATCTAATGTTTCTAAAAGATAGACATAATACTTCTTAAACATTATTATCTTTCTATATACCCTTAAATCTTGTATTAGATATAGTTTATATTCTTTTAATAATGTAAGCTTTATCTGTCTAATTACAATATGAGAAACTTTGTGCTACTTAAAATTCAAGGTCAAACTGTGGTAGATATAATTCTTTAAAAAAAATCAAGAACAAATACTATTAGAGTATTATAAATGACAAGAAAGTGGAAAAGTTGTTTTTTATCAATAGATACATTTTTGTGATATTTTTTTATAGTATAAAATAACAATACATTAGTTCTTTTTCCTTTTAGAACTTTTTTGTCCTTGATAAAAAAGATGTTTTTCGACTTTTATGCTTACTAAAGATCAAGTTTTTATTTAAAGAAAGTAATAAATAAGAAAAAAAAAAATATTAATGGCTCTTAAAGTTTTTTCAAATTGGTTTAAGAAAAGTAGAAATATTTTATTAGTCAAGAAGTTAAAAAACTTCTTGCAAACATTTTTTTATATGTAATCAAAGAATTTATAGAAAGAAAATAATGTATATAAAATTAAAGTAAAAAGTTATATATATATTTAATCCACAATCATATCGCAATGACATATCTTTATTGAGATATTGAGAAATATTTAAATATTTTACAAACTTTCACAAAGTAACTAACTTGTCATTATACATTATTAGTTAAATGACTATACTACTTAAAAAATATGAAGAGACCACTAAGCTAGTTCAGATTAAATAAAACTAAGTTTAAATTAAGTACTCTAAATTAAATTTAGGGAACAATATTTCACTCTACTAGTAGCTTGACAATAGTGCCTCTAAGTCAACCAGGGTTATTACCAACAGTTTGTCATTATAGATTATTCCGAAAAATGATAAATTGCTAATGTTGACACTGGAAAAAAGGAAAGAAGGAATACAAATCAAAGCCCTTCAAAAGGTTCTTGCTCTATTTCATAGTTTTCTCTCAAAAGGGGTTTGTTTGATTGGAATATTCTCTAAACTTTATAACATTTGAGAAACTTAGTCATTCCTGAAAGTGACTTCAAGAAAAATGTTTAAGGAATTTATTCTTCATCTAATGTATGGATTCATTTATTGTTGTTGAGGCCAGCATCATATTACGGAAGAGTTTGCCTAACCAGGATAAAGAAATCTTTTCAAGAACTTTGCCTGACTGGAATAGAAGCTTGAAGACCTTATCTTTTGTCCAAGAAAGCCTTTTCATCACTTGAGGAACTTAATGAAAGATAGGAATTGAATTTTCTTTTCATATCTATCACTCACTTTTTAGTATCATAATTGTTTTCTGAAGGTTGACATATATGATTGAAGGGGACACTTTTTCTAGAACTTTCTTTTCTATATCACCAATAATGTATCGAGATATATAAGCGGGCCAAATAGGAGCTTGTTTACATTCCAAAAACTGACGTGTTTTATGTCAACCAATCATTTTTGGTGAGGATTTGTGCTGCCAAAAATTCAGGGTCAAACTAAGGTAGGCAAAATTCCTCAGAAAACCATGAAAGTGATAGCTCTAAAAGGTCCACAAGTAACTGGAAAGAGAAAAATAAGCCCTTCTGTCATTAAAAACATCTATATATATCTCACTTCAAAGGTTAAATAGGTCTTCACTAAAAATTTTTTTTTTTTTTTTTAAGACGCTAGCTCATCCCTGCATCATGGCAATGAGGGCTTTATTTAGGTAAGGAGAAAGTCTAGGGACAACCAAGATGAATAATTACCCATACTGTCTAAGGATTTACAAATCAACAAATAGTACAAAGAACTAACTATTTACATCTCATCCAACCAGGATAAAATAACTACATGACCTTCTAGTGTAGATTTTCTACTTATAAAAACAAAACTTTAAAGATAATGGAAAGATATGGCAATTCACACTATATTAAATTCTCTACTATGTCACGATACTCCCTAGACCTAGATCCACTGGGCAGCTTAGTGCTACCCATAAAAGGGGGCTAATGTGCCAAGAAGTCACCTGTGTTACCCAGCACCGCTGATATTGGGGATTTCTTATGTGGAGCCTTAACTCCACTAGCGCTTAAAAAAATTTTAATATATAGATGTGTTCGGATCTTATTTAAACGGACTTGGTATTGTTGCTTTGCGAAAAAGATGGTTTCAATGAGGGATTGGGTGTATCAAAAATCTCCATAAAAGATATTGACTCTTATGTTTCTTATGGTGTGTTGCTGGAGGAGGAAGGGAGGAGAGAAGAGGATATTGTCTGTCCAATGTGTCCTAAACCAGCTTCTTTTTTTTCTATGTTATCTATGATATAAGAGATTTCATGTCCTGTATCCACCCGCACAAACCCTAATGACTTATGGTGGATCCCAGGTTCTTATGGGTACTGAGGAAATGCATTCAGATACGTGAGGTAACCAATGGGAGCTTGTTTACATCTTTTACTAATGTAAAAATTTCTGTCCAATCACGGTGTGAGAAACTTTGTGCTATTCAAAATTCAGGGTCAAACTGAGGTAGGCAAAATTCCCTAGAAATGAGCACTATTAGAGCGCAACAGGTGATAAAGAGAGTGAAAAAGAAGTCTCTTATCACAAACAACACTCTGTATTGTTTCTCTACAGTGTGAGACGACTGTACATTAGTTCTTCTTCCTTTCAAAACTTTCTTGC